>QTSX02007351.1:0-111564 GCA_014839935.2 Entomophthora muscae | reverse complement strand
TATTAAACTTTTCTTCAGTAAACTAAGCATTATACTAATGTTCAAAAAACATAAGTTTATGACTTAAATGATACCAAAGAAGTTAAAAGGCTTTGAAATGCTTAAGCTGGCGCCTTGGCTTAATCTAAAAAATAATGACCCATATATTGCTTCTAACCAAACCTTTCTTTTGGGATCTTTATAGGTTTAGTTTCTGCTGCTGTTCAAAAAGACATCACATCTCCATTCAATCAGGCAAACAGTTTCTGTTTGAGCTCAACAATCACTATAATCAATCCACAGCCTTGATTTTTGCCAATGCTGAGGAGTTTGATAGATCTAAAATCATTATTAAACGCACCAACAAACTTTATCTCTGATGATAGAATTAAGATCTGGAAATCCTTGCACACCAAAACCATTGCTGTTACTGTACTGTATTATTAGCGTTACAAATAGGAGAGCAAGATTAGAATAGATTCTATCTGATGGAGGTGGTTATGAGCTGTTGCCTTCTCAGTGCCCTCTACTGTGAACGCTTGGTTGATACCTTACTAGTGAAAAGAGCAGCAAAAAAGATGGTGTGTAATATTAGACTTCCTATAAATACAACACTTGAATTGACTGCTGGGTGTCACTGAAAAACAAGAATTGAACCTTCCTGGGAGTTGGTCTCTTTAAGCCTTTCTTTTGCCTGTGTGCTAGATAAGTGTTAGCTCTGTCTTACTACATTGATTGAAGAGTCAAAAGACAATGAAGCTGTTTGAGTCAAGCACATTCTGCATGCGGCAGAGCCCTTTGGGGTAGCGCACCAAGGCCTCAACACACTTCCTCATGGGGAAACCCCAACATGTGACACTGCAACTTAGGGCGGCAGTTCCAATCCCTGCTGTTCTTTTCTGCTAGTGATCTGGCGTCCTGAGGGTCTACCCTTTTTGGTGGCAAAACAAAAGATCAAAGAATAGAAAATATCTTTATTTGAGAAGAGATTATGCAGGGTTTGATACAGCATCAGGGGCTAGTTGGAATTTTCTGAAATATTAGTGTTATTCTTGGTAAATAGCCTGTGCCCTATATATGCAAGTCCCAAGCTATGATGTCCCATATGACAAGCTTGACTTGGCTGGTACTGACTTTGGGTCTTTGGTAGGCCAAGTCAACCATGGGTCTATTTTTCTGACCCTGAACCTTTTTGGGAGGGCGCCAGGATTGCTGATAAGATGAAATGAGCCAACCTAAACTCAAGCCATCTTAAGAATAGCTTTAATATTTTTACTTTGTGATAAGAACATAATTAATATACAGCAATAAAATAAATTTTAAACCTGTTTTATTGAAGCTGCAGGACCAACCCTCTACCAAGGTTCTGAGTCATAGAGGCAAGTTTCTCAGCTTGACTCCAATTGCCTAAGACCCAAATCCAGGAAATTTCAAGCCAAAATCATCAGCTGGGACATCATGGCTAGATTTAAATATATATGGAGCATAGATCATTTCTGAAGATTAGTGCCCCATATGACATAACCAACCATCTAGTAATAACACCACAGTAAGTACTATAGTATAGCTTATTACAAATAACCAATTATCTAATCTAATATAACTATCTCTTTTTGGAAGTCCTTCTAAAACAGCACAGTTACAGCATTTGTAGCATAGTTAGGCTATCCATTCTACCTCACAGTTAGCAAGATTCCTAAAACACCACATTTAATGTACCATAAAGATCACAAGAACTTTACTGACATCCAGAACCTCTATCTGGAAGATGAAAGAGCAGAGAAAGCTTCAAATTCCCTTTACAAGACCCAGGGACAGAAACAGGACTATTCAGCTACCAGGAACAGTCATAGTCAGGAAAGTGATGAGGAGCAACTTTTGGGGAAGCTTTGGATATGGAATTAAGAAGAAGAGAAGTATATTTTATTGGATGATACTTTAGACTTATATAGCTTGCGCTGTGGTGGGGATTTAAGTTGGATCAAAGATAAGGGTGGTCATGTGCAGAATGGGTTTGAGTTGCTGGATACCTGGATAAGTCATGTGATATTGATTTGTTGCTATTTCTGGTATATTAAACTGTATATTGGATTGGCACTAAACTGATCAATGACTGAATGTAAGCTGTGTTGGCAATGACTAGAGTATCATTACATCCAGCTCCTCAACAGAAGTAATTATTTCATACACTCTTTTCCTGGAACCAGCTCCAAAATTCACCAAAAAATTAATTAATGGAACTCATCAAATGGTCCAGAAGTCATACTTGGTTCAGAACCATCCAAACCAGCAGGAATAACAAGGCTGAGTAAAAGCCCTGGGAAGAGAAATAATTAAGCCAATCTTCCCCCAAATTGACTTGGAATATGAAGAATACTACCCAGAAATGTGAAAAAGTGAGCAGGGATGCAAGTGCCCCAAGATGAGACTGTCCTTCATGTGGCCAATAATAAACCCAATAAACTGATGCCTTATTGATTCTGTTTTCAAATTTACCTAGAGTCCATCCTTCTGGACTTGGAAACAGACAAAACTCTTTCTAAAAAAAGATTTTTTGATGGATTCAAACTGGTCACTAACCTGTCAGAGGCTAAACATGATTATAGCTGACAACTCAAAAATCAAAGTCAATTATGAGACAGCCCCTTAAGCATTGATTTTGAGATCCTCAAGCCAATAATACAGGTACTCATCATCAAAACTCACAAATACAATATAGGGCTTGATCTGACCTTACTGAAGTATAATAATACCTAAATAAGCTTGGTGATGCCAACTATAATCATCAAAAGAGAAGGTATTAATCACCAGACATAACAAGATACTATCAACTATTTATTGTGTGGCCACCTATTTTTCTGGATCATCAAAACATAAGAAGAGAGAAGACTAAAAAAGATTCAATACAGCACATGTATCTATGAGGAGGTCTACTTCAAGTCAACTAAATCTAACACTTATGGTAGAGATTGTGAGATATCACAAGCTCATCCCAGGATCTTTAAAGAGGCACTCTCAGGGCTTTCCTCCAAAGCACATAAAAAACTCTATTTACCAGGGATCCACTGAGCTGAGAAATTTCCCAACTCAATGAAATAATTCCCCTGGATTGAAACCAGCTACTACAGACCCAACAGGCAAGTTAACATTGCAAGGTGGCCAAAGTGCCCAAGAACAAAAATCTGCCCATTAAGTTACTGAATTGAACCATAAGGTGGTACCCAATAAGTGTATTAGCAGATATAGAGAAAAGTTAGAGAAAAAGAGAAAGGGGTTTCCACAGGTGTAGCTGAAGTGGTGCAATCAAATTTAAATTCATGTCCCCAGTACCCAGTTTTATATTTAAACCAATTGCTAGAAAATGCTTCATTATCATGGTATTTAACAAGAAAGAAGTTAAGCTGGTCAGTTTCTACCTTGAAATCTTTACTGGAAAAGGTGAGAAAAAAAAGTAGATACTTTAAAGGAGTAAAGGAAGCTTGATCTTTATACTAAAGCTGTCCAGGATAAGGGCAAGAAGATAGAAAAAGGAACTAAACTAAAATAAGAATCAATAAAAATAAAAGTGAGTATGTTTTTCTGTCTGGATGACTGGATGTAATTTTGCCTCAAGTGGGCGAGACTTAAGGGATTTAGCTGAATCAATTTTCCATAATATTTAAATTTAAATCAATGGTCAATCCAAAAGCTTTATTTGTCTCATGCTTACATTCAATCCATTGCATATATCTTTAAAAGTACAAAGGTTGAATTTGGTGGAGTGTGGACTAAATTATGTAAAAAATAATATAAGCCACCTGGAATTTAATAAATATGTATTTGATTGTTTGATTTTTAATTTATGGCTCAACTATTGTAACCATTTTTAAAGTGAATTAAATGCTAACTTATCCAACTTTAGAATGTGTGATTTTAAATTGGAAGAGAAGCAGCTGATTGTTTAAGATACTTTTATATGATTATGTGTTTAACCTCTTGGCTGAGAATTGAATTGACTAAAGATAAAAGACCTTGATAAAAAATTAAAGAGATATGATTCAAATTATAATATAAATATCAGTTTAATTATGAGATGGTTGGTTTTTACATTTTTAATTTATTTATTTCAAGTAAAATGATAGAGTATTCTACTTGGATGCATCACTCAATCAAAGTGTCTGCAGATTGTTTGATAGTTAACCTTGCTTACTATTCCATCATCTAAATAAGGATGTCAGTAAAGTAAACTGGCAATATTAATATTAAGACTCATTAAAATGATTTTCATAAAACTTAAACTACCTAGATATGTTTTCAGATTCTTCCAATAAGAATGGTACCAAACATTATAGCTCTAGCTGCTCAAGATGAGCAGATATATATATAATTGCTGGAATCAGGCTTGCATCATAATTAAAGGTATAGATTCAATTTGATTCATCTAAATTCACTCTAAGAACACATATGAATCTAAAAACAACATATCTCTATGGATACTAAGCCAATATGTATGTTCATTAGCTTATTTTAAAGCTACATATCAGCTTTACATTTTAAAGGACAAAAAGAAATTTAGAATGTCAATTATATACTTCTGGGAATTATAATAAATAAAAATAAAGGGGAAGCTAAGAAGAGAATGATACTTTATTTGATATGCATTTAGAGTATTATATAGTATCATGAGAAGACACATGTTATCCATGTATGTCATGGTGTCAAGAATATTCCTGACATAAATCAAATTATTAACAAGGAACAATGCTGGGAAAGAAAAGGAGATTATCCAGTCAGAGAGGCAAAATTTAGCGAGGACTTTCCCCCTTTAGTTGGGGGAAATAAAAATCAAATAAAAGACAAAATGGAATTTAAAGGTTGCCAGAACAATTTAATATCTGAGCAGGCATCCACCTCAACTGTGCAGACGCCTGCCGACCCCCCGCTTGCCCAGCCTGGCACCAGCAGGCCTGCTGCCAGTCCCCCACCTGCCTCCCAGCTGCCAGCCAGCCCCCAGCCCACCTGCTTGCTCCACGGGTCCCAGCTGGCTGCCAGCCACCCACCCAGGTCCCAGCCCCATCCCACAGCCAATCAAAGTTCCCCATAAAATGCAACCAATCAGAAAAGTCCCTGGTTGCAGGGAAACAAATCCATAACAATTCCTGCCCTTCTTATGAAGGGCAAATTCAAGTTTCAGATGAAGGAAAAATTTATTCCTGTCATTTAGAAGAAGGTGAAATTCAGGGTTCAAAATTCAAAATTTATTCTGGCCCAACCAAAGGAAGTCCAATTCAAGTTTCAGATGTGAGCAGCAATTCTACCCATAGCCAATGGGACTATAATTCACAGTTCAAATATTTGAATCTAGACTCCAGCCAAACTGAACTTTCCAAAACAAAAATAGATTTTGAAAGTCCCATGAGTCACCCCCATCACCTGACACCACTTCCAGGGGAAATCATTGGCTCCAGACAAAAATGCCCAAACCCCCAACAGATTGTAAAGGAACAAGAATTTGGCCACCTCCTCAAATCCCAATTCCCAATCACCTTGTCCAAACTTCTGGGTTCTCCAATCCCTTGCTTTTGTTCCTACTTGCAAAACTTTGCAAGTGGGAAGCACTATAAATAAAAGACCTCTCCTCAGTAATAGCTTGTTCTATTATTGAGATTAATATCCCTCAATAAAGTGAAATCTTACTAAAACAACTTAAGTCAACTTTAATAGTTAAGCCCCAGCAAACTCCCCTCCAATCCAAGGAAGATGAACCGCCTCATCTTCACAGCTGTGCTCACAGCTTTCCTTGGAATTGGGGGCTACCAACAGGGATTGGAGTTCTTTGGGCCCTCATCAGAAGGGCTAGGTCATGATCCTCACTTTGACCCAGGACAACTCAACTCCTCACACACTGGTCCCTGGCCTCCCCTGGTGTCCCCGCATTCCACACTGTCTATTGCAGTGTACACCACTCTGTACTATGTCTTAACCTACTTTGCTAGAAGCTTCAGAAGATACAGCGTCCACGCTAAAGTCTTCCGCTGATTAATGACCATATACCCAATCATCACTGCCTTGACTGGGTTCCAATTTTTCAATCTCATGCCATATATACTGCAAGTAGTACCTACCATCTATGGGTATTACATATGGTGGTCATGGGGCTTGTCCAATTAGTGTTCCTCATAGGACTCAAAATGTTTGATCCCTGTAATATATGGGCAAATGATAAGAGTGCCACCAACTTAATGATTAGTCAGGGAATAGTTTGGAGAGTCACTCAGGGAATTACTTCCCAAGAGAGAGTAATCAAAGATGTTGCAACATTTATTTGATATGATTGATATGAAAATATATTCATTAATTTGATATCAAGTGTTCAGGATAGTCACCATGGGATTTAATAAATTAACTTGAAATAAAGTACAAAAATTCAGCCTGTGTGTTAATGACAGCGCATTTTTTGATTATGTGCTTGGCAAATTTTAAATATAAAACAAATATCAATAAATTAAAGCATAATAAAACAAAAAAGTTAAAAAGAAATAAATAAAATAATGTACATGAGGAATAGAAAAGGCTTTTATTTGATTATATGTTTGTCAAGGCACAGGCAAATATATGATTCAGAATGTGTGTAAAACTTAGCCACAGTCTCATCTGGAAGGGTATGGACCCCAACCTGTAGAAAATAAAACAAGGCCTCAGGGCCAGTTGAGGTCCTCTGCTTAACAACTTGCTTGAGCCACCCAAAGACCTCCTTGATTGGGTTTAGGAATGATGAATATTTGGGAAGAAATAAAAGGTGAATAGGGGCTGTGGCCAATTGCTGTGGGCCAATGCCATGTCTGTCTCAATTGATGGAAATTCCTTGAGAATATCTGCCATCTTGTGGGGCCCAACATTATCCAGTACAATAATTTTGATGAACCCCAGGCTAGTGCGCCTGAGATGATCTTGTACCAATTAGAGAAATGATAAGAAGGTCTTGCTATTATGGGATTCCTTTATCATTTGATACATCACAATCCCTTTTAGACTGAGAATATTCAAGATATAATAGTTTTTGGTGTGAACTGACGCACACCAAGATACTCTGTCTTTAGCACCTCTGGTAACATAGCCATATGAGTTACACATAAAGGAGGCAAACACTGATTTTTTGACATAATAGAATTTTACTGTCCCTTTTTTTGAGAGCAGTGTACACCTCTGCATATTTTTGCTGGGTCTCAATATTGGCAGGGATGTTGCAGTTATAGGGAGATACTTCAAGTTTTTTTACAAGAACTGCAGCCCCTTGAATATGTGATAGAAAAATAAAATTGAAGCCTCAATCCCAAAATTAGGATTGACCATGGACTGTATATTTGCCAGTTCAAGATAACAGCCCTGGTTGATCCATTGATGAATGGCCTATTTGTACTCCTTGGTGAGCAGGGTTGGCAGGCGTGTGAGTCTCTCTGCTTGTAGAATTTGCCTGGTGTTGAGAAACTGGTTGAATGTTTCTTTGCGCTTTTTGCATTACAGCAACATAATTATTTATTAATTTAGGGCACAGAGCACTTGCTTTAATATAGTCATATGTTAGGATATGATTATTATTGTATCAGAAGATCTAGGAAAAATGAAAAATAAAAGTTTTTGAAGGGTGATTTTTGATTACGCAGAAGCACTTGCATAATAAGAAATACTTTTATTGTAATCATTTGATTCTTATTATGCCTTCTCAAAGGTTATTCCCTGGGCTGCTAGTAATGTCTTCTAGGAAATTTTAGCACGTCCCTATTTTGAGTAATTGGTAATATAGGTTTGGCTTTTAACACTTGTCAACAAATAGAATGTATTCTTCTTCACCCAGAACAGGTGGCCCTTGTTGGTGTGGGGTTTGGTAGCTTTGTAATCACTTCTTTCTATCCTGAGAATACTTTGAATCAGTTGCTTAGAAAACCAACTAATTAGAAATATTTGCATTCTGGGGATGCAAACCTGGCACTGCCATGGCGCTTATGTAAAGTTGTAGCAGTGTCTTGGCGCTTAAAATATTTGCTAGGCAGCGCAGCAGCGCTTGGAATTTTTTTTAATTGATGTGTTAACGCTTGACTAAAATTAGGATAGCATTTTGGTGTCTAAAATATTTTCTAGGTGCTGTGGCGGCGCCTGGAGCTTTTCTCAAGTGGTTCAGTGGTGCTTTATCTATTATTCAAGCAGCACTTATTATTGGGTGGTTTTGTTGTAATGATCAGAATTCTACTTCTTGTCTCATATATATATAAGTCTTATATTAACTTTTTATGATGTTTGGTTGTTATAATTCTAATCTGCAGGCTCCGTCATAATTGTTATCATTGCTTGGTCAAAAATCCTGACAGATTTATTGGCATATTTTATATCCACTCTAGCAATACCCGCAGCCTTCTTGGGGTTACCAGTATCCTGTTTCAATTTAATAAGAATAATGTACTATATATCAGGAACAACCTTCTGAGTTGACTTTTTGGGTAAGGTTTAATCTGGATCATGTGAAGTGACTGACATACAAGGCATATTTACCTTATTGTAGAAGGCTTGATCTTCTTTAACACCTGCTGCCCCTTTACAGTTCTATAAAGCTCTTGCTCTTTTTTGTCTTGGTCATTGTTGCTTACATAGGGCTTATAGCTTGTGTTAAGCACTGACTTAATATTTCCATCTTGGTTGTTGGGAATGACTATTGATAGTAAACAGGGTCAAATATGAAATAAGTGAGTTCAAATTTCTTGTTTTTAACTGCTTTAGATGTGAAAACCTTGATAGTCTTTTAGAATAGATTTGGAACCCTTGAATTTATGATCTGTGCCCTCTCACCCTGTGTATCTTGAACTGATTGTTGTGTCTGTACAACCTCATCAATATTTTCTGCTCTCCTATCTCCTTTCTGAGTTGGTACTTGTGTTGCAAAAGCACAATTTTTTGGCCCATGAGAATGCCCCTGACCACAGTGCACACCAGCTGTATTACCACTCTATTGTTTTGTCCCTTATATTTACTATAGAATAAAATACTAAATTGAGCCCAATTAAGTTACACCCCTGGTTTTGAATTTTGCTTTTTATCTGAATCTGGTTATTTAATTAGAATTTACACCACCCAACCACCTGTTTATAGAATTTAACTTTTTAATTGGCTGTTTTTGGTTTTACATAATCTATTTTAGAATCTCTGAATTAATTTTAACCCATCTCCTCAGATTTTATGCCATATTTAAACACCCAGCATAATACTTTTAAAAATTGTGTTTCAGATTTTGTGCCTTATTTTAGATAGCTAGGATAATTCTTGTTTAAATTTCATTTCACGCAGCAACTGAGTGGTTTTGTTTACATGTTAAGTTGCTATAATGCTTCATTTTTGGATTGAGCTTTGACTTATTGTTCCTGAGTGTATTTTGTCACTAATTTACATAGTAAACATGCATATACTAAAGGACAACTTAAAACTATTTTGTTTGTGATTCTGTTTATTTTGTACTGCATTTTGATTATATTTGCTTGTTGTTTTGTTTGTTTTTAACTGTATTGAGCCATTTCATCTATTGACATGCAAAATCCCAATTAAAAGGGTATAAATTTTACACTGATATGTGTATTTTTCTTAAATCTGGGTACATTTTGTTTAAATATGAGTTAATTTTGCTTAGCACTATAGTTGTGAAAACTACTGTACATTGATCTACTAAAAATTGGCGTAGTAACTAGTATATTGGTTTTGACCTCTAAAATATCCCATAAAAAATATTAATACCCAGTCAATGATAGTGCTTATTAATAATAATGTTTTTAGTCCTTACTATATTGTACTCTATTAATAGCAAGTTTTTTTTACAAAAAAGACCCAGTTTTTAATTATCTTACTTGAAGTGAGTACGGTATATAACTAGTGTAATTTATAAACTATAATTACTAAAAACACTGAATGTATTTTCTATATAACGTGATAAAATTATAAAATGTCCCAAAAAGAAACTTTATTGCAAAGCTAAATCGGTCCCCCTTTTGAAGAAAACGATAGCTTATTGGTCAGCTATAAGATATATACACTTTTCCATAAGCCCAAAAATGTTTTCGGTCCTGTGGCCCAATGGATAAGGCGTGAGTCTACGGAACTCAAGATTCCAGGTTCGATCCCTGGCAGGATCATTTTTAATTTTAATTCATCTTAATCATAGATTATATCGGTAAGTAGCCAAGGTTATTTTTAATCTTAACTCTTAAATTTTGACAGCTCAGATTTTTCTGAGCTTGTCAATTTTATTCCCTTTTAAATCCAAGTTGGTTTAAATTAATATCTTCTCCCTGAAGTAATTTCAGTGTAATCTCTTCACATTTGTCAGGAATGACAATTTTCCCCTTCTTGAAACCCAAGGTTTAGGACAGGACTCAAACCCTGGTCAAGACCACCTGCTGGCCGCCAGCCCTGAGTTCAGAGAGCTACTTGCCCATGTTTTTTGTGATTAAATCCTCTCTGATTCAAACTGCAGATGCTATTACAATAAAAGGATTCAGTGCTGACTTGCCAATGATGGTGCCCACCAAAGGACATAACTGTTGTGTTTGGCTCCTGGGGACAACATCCAGGAGGAAACAGTGGGAAATCTTTATAAAAAAAATTAAGGTTCAAAGCTAGCCTTGGGTTAGCCTTCAGGGCAAAATTAAGGGCACATACCTTAAATTCCTAGAATACAAGATGATGAATTCCTTTTGGCAAAAAGGAATGAAAAAAGCTTGAAGAAAACCAAAGCCAACACAAATATGGATAAACTTGTCTTTATTATGAGAAATGATTTTACTTAAATAGTAGACAAGGGTTGATTATCACTCATTAGGTAGATGGAGTGGCAGAGGGGGTCACATTGGGTTGAAATCATACCAGGATCAGCCAAGGGCAGGTATGGTATTTCAGAACAAGTGGGCATTGATGTTGGCCCATTTATGAAAGGCAAGAAATATCCAAAGTTGAAAGCAAAACCAACCAAATCTTTGCACATATCACTATTCAAAGGCCATATCAAAATAGCATTAATGGCGCAATTTCTAACAATAACCAATTGCCTAATGAAGGCAAAAAGCCTCTATCATTGGTCTGATGATCCTAATGTCTTCTATTTTACCCAATCATAACCCTGTCCCTGAAGGAAGCACAGACCAGCAGACTGTCCCAAGAACATTGCTCCAGAATAAAAGAGTTGTGCTACCCTTCTTGAAGATTCAGCCAATGAACACCCTTTCTGCGCCAGTGCTGTTTTGTCACCCCAAAACCTGAGCAACATGCCCACCTAAATTTTCATTTCCTGGCCAACTAAATCCCATCTATTAGGATTAAAGTCTTGTAACAGGGTATTATATAAATCATTAGACCCTGCATCAGATTTTTTTTCATTTTTGAATAAAGGTTATGAGATATTGGTATTTCAAAATTGTCATATTTTATCTTATTTATCTCTCAATTCAACCTCATTTCTTCTGGCTTACCTGCCCCACCACCAGCAACTTTTTGTTTTCCAGGTGCTCTCTGTGATTTTTTACTTCACAGATTACTCACTGGAAGCCAAATACCAGGAATACACCTCCCAGAACATACTAGCAAGTTGTCAGGAATCTTCCTGGAAATATTACTGCTAAAAATAATTTGGTGGCACAAATTATAGAGGATTATTTTAATTCTGGGCCATTGGAAACTTCTAGAAATGAAGAATTAATGGGTAGCATTTGTTCAATATTACCTATTATTTATGGTCCAGTTAAATTTAATTATTCATCAAATTCAGGGATGGGGATCAAACCTGCTGCTTACCTTTACTTAATTGGCTGTCTAGATAGTAATGTTAGTGTTAAACTTAAGCTCAATCAATCATTACCTTCTGAATTAGGCTGTAGCCAATCAATAAAAGTAAAATCAACTTTGAATTGTTTTTTAATCACTCTTGGTGACGTTTTTGAGTCTTTGGGCTCATCCTATGCAGTTTATGGCCTCTTGAGTCCTGTTTCTGTTGTTAACCCCAGATTTTGTTCTCCAGTCTCTGTGTGGGGTTCCAGATGATATTCTCCAGCTCTTGGTATTTCTGTTTAGGAATTAACCTGGGGTTTACTCAGGATTTATGTTGTGATAATCATACTGATGTAGTTTTAATTTAAAACCTCTAGATTTAATTTACAGTTGCTCCAGATTTCCAGGATTCATCCTCAAATTTCCTGATCTTCTTTACATTTTCTCAAGACTATTTTCTTTCTACCATGCTATATAAGGCTGGTAAGCTATATTTTAAGATTTTTCAATCAATAAAGTCTTTACCTACCTACTTAATTTTCCTTTGAAACAAACTTCCTCTCATCATCCCTAAAAGCCATGAGATTGCCCAATACTTCCTTATGAAAGTCCATTAGGTGTAAATGGGTTTTGTGGGTTATATTGTTGCAGGTCTTAAAGGCCAGAGTTTTGATAGGCACTAGAGCCAATTCTGGTTCATCTCCTGAATTCCAGTATTTAGATAGTTCCTGGCACTGTGTGATCCCTGGAGTATGATACAAAGCCACACCCTTGTTGCACAACCCTCTTTGTAAAGAAAAGCCTCAGATGCACAGATCATCAAGTATGTCTGCCAACCCCAAGGTTTTTCATCTGCTGACCTTTGTGTTCCTTTTAAGCTACTTGGGGGTTTAATTCTTCTTGGGTCACTTAAACCCGCTCCTGGGTCAGTATTGTCTGTTCAGAGAGCTATTTTACCTTGGAATGGTGTCCCTCTCTGTGAGTTCTTTAGTCACTGGTCTTAATCCCTCTGCCATCATTCATCATATTGAAAGTTTACTTCCAAGTGGGTGAGTGCCTGAAAATCACACAGTCTAGCTAAATTTATTGCAGCTTGAATGTTGGAGGCTGGTTTAGCCTGACACTTATTGGGGTTTTGTTTTCAGGGTTTGCATTAACCTCCTTTAGACAGGCAGCTGCTTTTGTATAGGTATGGGCCTTTGGTGGTGCACACTTGCCAGTAGACAATTACCTATTTAGAAAATACCCTTGGCTTTGTATGTAGATCATCAAATAGACTTCTGTTTTGAGCCCAAAGAATGTGAGCAGCTGGGCCCTTGGCCCTCTGAGATTGAAGGCTGAAGATTGCAAGAGCCAGGGTTTGATTCATGATTTCAAAACCTGTTCAATATTAGAAGCAAAATGCTATTTGTGACACAGCCCTTGAACAAGTAATCACCTAGTAAATTATTTAATAGATATTGTTAGAGAAAAGAATAATTCAAGAAACAAGGACCTTATATAAATGAAGGAAGGTGTCAGGGAACTAACCCTGGGCTGCCAGCCTGCTAGTTTCTTTGAAATAGCAGGTTGCAGGTAGAGTGGGCAGAGCCCATCAGAGGATTGGAGCTAACTTAATGAGGTAGGACATTGATTTGCCCACACAGGACCACAGGCTGGTGGCTGGGATGATAGTGTCAATCACCATAGTGAGGGTGATATACACTATCAAAAATAGCTTGTTGGTATGGTTCAGGGAGAGCTTGGTGGCAGAGGTAGGCATTGGTTTGGGGGTAATGGGTGGCTCCATGTATAATTGGTAGGCAGGGAGAAAGTTGTATTTATCTCTGAACAGGCAGGGCTTGGTAACATGCCAAGGGCGTTTCCTGTTATTTATGGTTAGCTCTTTGGATCAGCACAAGAGATTATGTGCTAATATCTTTTCAGAGGTTTAATATCTATATTTGGGCTTCAAGGGGTATTCCTTAAAATAGATGGGATCAAATTGAGCATCTGACAGATAATAGATAGCTGCCAGGGCGGCAAGAGGATCAGATGATTTTGAGCTTAACTGGCAGATGACTAAGATAAAATAAGGTAATATTTGGGAAACCAATATCTCATAACCTTTATTTAAAAATGACTATGTGGATTGATCTTGGCCTGTCAGGTACTTAAACTGCTTTAAAAGGCCTCATTGTCTGGTTGGGTTTCTTGAGCTTGGGAGGGCTGGTGTCATAAATCTAGAGTGGGCAATGTGACATCAGACACAGGCAGGTTGCCATGGGCTATCTCTACAGAATAGGCCTTTGAAACCTTCTGTTTGTCAACTTAATAATTGGCGTTGTGCAGGTATTCAGGGCCAACAGCTTTTTCTAGACTTTGGGTGGGTTTGGGGGTAATTTCTATTGATAAAATTGATTATTTTGCTGCACAGCCTTCCAATTCATGTGCTGGTATCTTGGGGAAACTCATGGTGTCTGGAGCAGTGGGTTATCATTAGTTGATATAGTGTTGGTCAGGTTTGCAGAGAAAGTAACAAGTATTAGGGTAGGGCAGGTTTGGGGGATTTCCTATTGGTAGTATTGCTTATTTAATCACCCAAAATGCCAGTATTACAAGCTTTTACTTCAGAAAAACTTCTATTGTCAGGCACTGGAGGTTTGCTTACAAACCTCTGTGGTGTTGGCAAGGATTCAGGTCCTGGCGGGTTGGCATTGACTTTAATAACACTTTGACTATTAATAGGCTGCAGGGAGCCAATCTCCTGGTCTTCCAAACTGGCAGACCGCAGGGAATTAGGGTCAGGGTTTGATGCCGGTCCCATAATTTGGGTTTTAGGTAAAGAATAACTGTCATTCCTAGCAGAAGGTCATTAAACCAGCTGAAAACCAGGGGCTTAATTACTGATAAATTGGGGTTGAAAGAAATATTTTTGACATCCAAACCAAGTGAAAATAAGGTATAGAATAAGCTCTTGGTAGTATGATAATAATAGGTGTAGTTAAAATTGAAGTTAAGAGGTTTAAAAATAGTTACCATTGATTTCCAAAGGGTTAAAACCTTTTCTGGACTCAAGACATCTTTTAAGTCCACAAGATGGTTTTCAACTATTGTTTAAAGATAGTTGTCATTTAAAGAGATAGTTTGAAAGTCCTTAAGCAAATCAGATTTCAAGTATATAGATCTTTATTTACTGGCTTCTTTTAAAATTTGAGAAGCAGATATGACATCATATGAGTTTCAAATCCATACCAAGCAAGTAGATAAAAATCCAAACATGTAACATCTACCATTAAGTTTGGTTTAATATTTGAGTTAGACACCAGAGTTTGATCCCCAAATTAAAAAGGGTTTTTTAAAATAAAATTGATTACCAAAATTATTGAAATGATTTTAAATGTTTCTGTATTAATCCTACCTATTTCTTGGTGAATATTAAGGGCTACAATCCCTAAATTCCCAAGATGATGATCAGGAACACAATTTATGACACTATTCAACTGAATGATGGAATTTCAAAAATTAGACTTATCTTTTGCCTGATCCTAAACAAGGAAAATTTTCTAATAGCATGCCTCAAGAGGGCCCTATAAAAAGGGCCTCATAAGACTTTTGCAATCCCCCTTTGGGGCTGCTGTATTCTTTGTGGCAAAGAAGGATGGGTCCCTGAGACTAGTCACTGACTACTGAGCTCTGAGTGTGGTCACCATTAATAAAAAGTCCCTTTTATTATTAATTGACAACCTATTTGATGCACTTGATTGAGCTCAAATGTTTTGAAATATTTTCCTCACCTCTGAGAATAATTAAATACATATAAAGGAAGAGGATATTTCAAATACAGTCTTCTGTACCAATTATGACTCCTATAAATGTGTTTCCCCCAATTTTTGAATTGCTAATGCTCTGTTCACTGTTTTAATCTTCATTAACAAGGTTTTTGCAGAAAAAATTGACAAAAATGTATTAGTATATATAGATTATATAATTTTTTACATACCCAACAAGGAGAAGTACAATAAATATCTCTAAACTGTGTTTTCACTCTTAATTTACATAAGATACTGATAAAACCATCTGAGCAATAGCTTTTTGAAAAAAATTCCTCTTTATAGGTCACATAATCTCTGCAGACGGCATCCAACCAGACCCTAAAAAGATAGCAGACATCCAGAATATTTCAGCAACTAAGAACAGCAGCAAAACATGCATATTTCTTGAAATGATAGCATACATAAGCCACTTTATTCCCCATTAGGATGTGCTAACTGCACCCCTGTCAGCTATCATGGGTCTCAGAACCAAGCTTTTATGGACCCCACAGAGAGACTCATGTTTCTGCTAACTCAAGGACAAGCTCATATAAACCCCTTTACAATAAAATCCTAAACATAATGAAGAGTAACATATCAAAACTTATGATTATATTGATTCTATTAGAGGAGTGCTCAGGATCAAGGCATCAATGTGTGAATTTCTCCCATTGGCCTAAAATTAACACAAGCTCATTAACTAGAAATGCAACAGCCCTATTCATAATAAATAATTTTTTATCCTTTGTAAACTTCTTAGTCAAATGTAGATGTTACCTAGCATTCCAGGAAAAGTTCACCACACCAACAAAAAATCCATTATCTACTTTAAAACTCAGGCAAATTTATATAGATTCCAAGCCAGATGGATGAGCCTGGCTGAGATTTTAACATGACAATTTTATAAAAACCTGTCAAGGAACTTGTAGCAGCAGATGTAATATCTTAATTGTATATCCAGAACCTTAAGATAAAACCAGAATTGATACAGAATATCCATTCTCATATAGGTTTTAAGGGCAAAGGTTTCCCCTGGGAATCACATAAATCACTTGTAATACATTAGTCAATAGCAAACAATTATTCATGAAAGACTACATAACTCTGCATCAAAAACTTTCATATGAGAAAAAATTTCACTAAATTTCCAATCATTAAATATTCATCATGTTGATACAGCAGGCTTGACCCGCCAGCAAGGTTCTAAGTAATTGGGTTTGTAACCTGCAATCCAATTATCCAGCTACTTGAAGCCAAGTTAATAATTCAACTCAAATTTCCAAATCCAACAACATTAACAGAAGCTGATCCCTTACGGTGGATACCCTGTTTTGGCATTTGACTCATTACCAGGATCAGGTCATCCCCTTCACCATCCCACTGTGTGATCAACACTATCATGTTCCTGTTATCCACAATTCACAATGACTATATAATACCTATCTCTCAATAAAGAATAGTATCTAGTTTCCAAATATTTCCCCCCTTGTAACTCTGCTAAAATAGCACAGCTACAACAATCACAATATTACACTATCATCAGGATCTCAGCTATACAAGAGCCAACAAACTTTGTTAAATTCATCAATGTTGCAACATCTACAATTACTCCCTCTTGGGGAAGTAATTCCCTGAGTGATTCCTAACTAATCATTAAGTTGGTGGCACTCTTATCAGTTGCCCATCTAATGCAGGGATAAAACCTTTCAACCCCTAAATAAAATGTTACTTGGATAAGCCCCATGACTACCATGATGTACATGAACAGTATGTGGCTTCTCATGATACTATATAATACTCTAAACTCATATTAATAAAGTAGAATTCTCTTCTTAATTTCCCCCTTTATTTTGTTTTATATACTTTTCAGAAGTATATAATTGACACCAAACATAAAGCTTTGGGGCCCACTTTGTACCTTGAGGCTCAAAGAGTACTCAACTAGTGTGAAGTGTGCAAAGAATATGCTAATAGCACCCCACCCCAAGTTGGTTCTATTGTCAAGGAGCTGGATGTACAGGTATTCTGGTCACTGCCAGCATACTTAACATCCAGTCATTGCCTGGTTTGGTTCCAATCCAATATACAGTTCTATATACTGAGAAAGGCAACAAACCAATATCACATGACTTGTCCAAGTATCCAGTGACTCAAAACCATTCTGCACATGACCACCCTTATCTTTGATCCAACTTAAATCCCCACCACAGCGCAAGCTATATAAGTCTAAAGTATCATCCAATAAAATATACTTCTCTTTTTCTTAATTCCATATTCAAAGCTTCCCCAAAAGTTGCTCCTCATCACTATCTATTATCATTAGGAAGCTTATCAGGAAATGACCCCTAGGCTTTTTAGGCTCATGTTCAGCAAATACAATACTAAGAAATATTAATCACTTTAATAGAATTTTTCACTTTCTGGCATGTTTCTCATGTAGTCAAACACTATATTGATAATTATTTTAGGAGATTAATTGGCAAAGAGATTATCAAAAAGTTCAGAATATCATAAATCATTATCACTTATGAATAAAAAGAACTTCCTACTGATCAAATCAATGTATAAATTTCCAAAAAAGAATCAAACAATATTGAATACATCATACCCTCTAAAAGTAAATGGACAAGTAGGGAAGTCAAAATATGCCATCAAGCCAAGCTCTTACAAAGCTCATTTCTGGCCCCCCAAATAGCGATCCAAATAGCGCCCAATCACTCTTATAGTATGTTGCACTTGAATTAATAGGGCCACTGAGAAGAGTCTCTTTGAACTAGTCTATAGCAAAAAGCCTAATATAGTCAAAGCTCTATTTGTTCCCTGTCTGAAAATCTTTGAGGTGCTCTCTTGAGAAACACATCAAATTCAAAAAGTGATGCAGGAATAAAAAGTTTTTAAGGACAAAAAATTCAAGGAAAATACCATATCTCTCACCAATCATCATAATGCTGGGGGTAAATTATGTGTGATAAACCCTGACAAGAGTAAATTGCAACCTAAAAAGTAGACTCTGCAATTATAATACAGATAAACAATAGTAGTGTTTATCTAGTCCAAGGACTGAGAAAGGGACACCAAGACAAGGTTAGGCCCCATAAACAACTCTGTTCTTGTCATAAATGACATTTCCCCATTTTGAAACCCAAGGTTAAGAACAATAATTGAACTCTGGTTAACTTGGGCCACAGGCCACCAGCCCTAAGGATCAGGCGCCTGTCTGCCTGCATTTTTTGGGGATTAAATACTCCTTGATTTGATCCAATGATGTCCACAACTGTAAAGAATCCCCCAAAAATGTCCCATAATTTGCCTTGAAAAAACCCTGTAGCAACTGAAACAATGTATAGGAAGAGGCACTAGCCATTGACCTGAAAATCCTCAATTCAATCAAAGAAGCCAATGAAACCTCTGTCACTGGTGATGATGCCAGCTACCAGGATGTCCCCAAGAATATCACTCTGGAACTGAAGGTTCAAACAACTCTTCTTCCTGAACCATCCAATGAAAGCCCATCCTACACCAGTGCCATTTTTCTGCCCAAAAACCTGAGAATCCTGACCATACAAATTCCTGATTCCTGACCCTTTGATTTCTAATCACTAGAATTAAAGACTGACAAAGGAGGAATATATAAACTCCCAGGTCTTGCATAAGGCTTTATTGTCATTCTGAGATATATAAAATACATTATTAACTATTAGTTCTCCTAATTGTTTCATATTTTATCTTAGTCTTCTGCCATCTTAACACCGCTCCTTTCAGCCTGCCTGCCTTTCTTCCTGCAGTTTTCTGTCTTACAGGTACTCCTTATATCCCTGTGCATTTTACAGAGTACCCTCTGAAGCCCAAATTTAAGAATTATACCTCCAAGAAATACTGTTGACTGAATCCTTGGCCTGCACTAAAGAGTCAACCTACTTCAATTGAAAAGGCATCTGGCATATAAAAGAACTTAATCTACTCAAGGATAAGTATATTTTCTTCCTGCCTATCAAATCAATATGAAATCCCTCTCACATGAAAGCCCATAAATGCATCCACCTCCTATCTTTCCCTGGAAAACACTAATAAGCTATTTTTAAGAGTGTATATTACCCTCTCAGGGATAATTGACACTATAATTCCTGCCACTGGTTTTTTTCCTGATTAGGAAAATCATTGTCCTATGTTTTCAAGTTAGCACCCAGCCTATGGTAATCTATACCCTCCCAACCCATGGCCCACCCTATCCCCAACTATGACAGACCAGCTGTCCAAGGATGGTTTCCTGACAATTCCCACCAAAAAAGACAGAAGCAGTATAGTAAAGCCCTACTCATTTATTAGAATTCTTTTCTAAATACAGCACTTTCAGGAATGATAATTTAAGTCTCAAATGAAAATTCCTATTTTTTGATATTTATACCAAGACTTATGTTTTGATTTTTTGTTTCTCCTTTACCATCTTTGGCTCCCTATATTTCTGCCAATGCTGAATTATTTTAGCCCAAACTGATGTCAGCCAAGAGATCTCAATTCCAGTTTTCAGAATCTTACTCTTGACAATATATTTTTAAGTAAAAATTATGGGTTAATCTTGATTAAATATAATTCCCCTATAATCTTCTTTTCTTAGAATTGGGTATAAAATCTTCACAGTTCTATTATTCTAAGCAATTAAATCTTTTTTGTTTAGGCTCATCAATAAAGACTATTGTTTTAATAATAGCTGTATCCTTTTTATCCTTTAGAAATAATAATTATTGATGGTAGTTAAGCTTAGGCTTTGATACAACTGCAGCTTCTGTTGAAAAAGTATGAAGTCTTACAAGCAACTGTGCTTTTGATGACCTTCTCACAGACATAATGTCACATAATAAAGATATTTTTAAAAAGGAGAGAATCAAAACTGCATGGTCATATCAATGACAAGGTTTTGAGTCAGAAAAAAGACTCATAACTCAACCTGCCCAAGATCCTAAGTTAGAATGTGTCAAGCTGTGTTTATTAACTGAGACATCACAGCTAATTAGTTCTTTGAATGATGTGAAACTCATTCTTCAAGAGCAGCATCCCATATAACAGGAACATCCATCTAACCCTGAAGCAACTACAAATGCTATATGATATCTTATTCTAGAGATAAATGTGTTATCTATCTCAATATTATTTTCTTCTTTTCTGTAACTCTTCTAAAACAACAGTTAAAATAAAATTTTAAGTTCAAAAGTAAAAATATATTAAAACAAATATTGAAGATAAAAATCAATTTAAATTTCATTTTGATTTTAATGATAAAACTGATATTTTTAATTTAATATTAAATTATAATCAGTTAGATAATAAAATAAAAAGAGATACAGTCTACTTTGCAAATATTTTCAAATCTTCTTAGACTTTACATCAATGGAATTGCAGTGAAAAGCTCAATTGCAAGTAATATGAATAGATATGGGTAAATGTGCAAGTTATTCAATCCTATTTATGCACTATTATCTACTAATATATATTACATATTTCTTTGCCAAAAGTTTAGTCAATGCCTTTATTATTATTGGTAGCTCATGGTAAATATTAATTTTTTAAACACATCTGCTTATATTGATTTTGAAAGTCTTAGTTAGCAATCTTATTTTGTTTAAACTATAAATTAAATTTTTTTACAGGATAATACATATAACATTTTCAAAGCAACATCATTCTTTTAAAAGTTACAATTGTCGTATATTCTTATCACCTAATGTTTAGCTTTTATCTTTGAGCAGCTTTGACTCCCTATTAAAATTAGCAATATCCCTATAAATTATTTAAATACCCATCTTGCTTTAGAATAAGTTCTCCATTAAGATTCAAACCATCTAACTGTAAATACAGTGTCTAAAAAGGTCACATTATCATGCTAAAATTTTGAAAGGAGTATTGTAAAGATTGACTAGTCTGGATTTTTGAAGTGTTAATCCCACATCCAAAAATATTGCTTTTGCTATCTCAGTAGAATAGAGGTATCCCTGAGCTATATCAAGACTGGGATGAGGTTTAAAAACTTTCACTTTTCTTTGGGCATTAACTTATTAATTAGTTTTATCAGTTATATTAAAAATAGGCCATTGATTCTTACTAAGTGAGTTAAAGCTAGTACAAAGCTTTTCTTGTTTTTACAACTGTCAGGAAATTGCATTTATTATTATTGACTTTGCCTTAGCTTAATAAAATGGTTAAGATACAGATAGGTCAAAACTCTTGTAACATGATGGCCTGCCTAGTCATCAATATAAGAAGCTTCTGATAGATTGCAATCAAGCTTAATTGATCTCAGAAGCTTTTGACAAAATAGATTTGGGCTAATAGATGCAAGGCCAACCAGGAGCATCCCAGGCCATCAATTGAGGTCAAATCCTGATTGGCTACTATTATTCCAGAATACCTTAGTGCCCCACTGGGTCAGAAGATAAAATAGGCTTGATATTCAGGCACCCAGAGGATGACAAGATTCTCCAAGAATAATAAGGATTGGCACCAATTTGCACTAGCAGCCTGCCAGTGCCACTGAAAATTTCTGTTGTGAAAGGCCACCAAACATGATCAAGATTATGTGCTATAAATAGAATAATCAATTGGTGCCACCACCACTGGCATACCAATAATTGTGCATATCAGTGAATTACATAGTGTGAAATCCCTGGCTTTTTGACTTGACAATTCAGCCATCAATCTTTTGATTGGAATTTGGAAAGATATTCAGAATAAATTGATGTTTGGTGCAAACATTGATGCATCAACCAAATTGGTGGCACTAAAGCCAAAGTGCTCCAAGAATTAAGAATGATTCTCCCTGACTCAAAATCAATATACCAGTCCATATAAATCCAATCCAAAATAAGTATCCACTTCAATCAATCCAGCGGTGTGGCAGCACCATCCCAAAATATCCAAGTGCTCCATAGGGGCTGAAAACTTGGTCACTAATGCACTTTTAGGTGCTTATCCCAAACATCATAACCACAATAATGGTTGGTTTATGGGTTAACCCAGTTCTGCCTAAATTGGCTGGGGTTGAACCCCAAAAAACTCCTTGATATATTTTTCATATGTTATATTATTATACTCTGCAATGGAGTGGATCCCATCCATAGGACATGGGATGGATGGACTGGTTTTCAGGAAGAAAGCCACAATAGCAACTTGACATTGCAGCTGGCATCACACTTGCCTTAGGACAAGGTCAGGAGCAGAAATGATGCCATAACAATGACTCTGCAATGGTGCATTGGGCAAGATGTCTTTTGGGTAACACTATCCAGTAAAGCCCCAATACATAGGCCGGTCCGGCCCTAGGATTCTTGGGTCAACTGCCCATGAGATAATAATCCTATAAAAGTATATTTTTCTAACAATAATAAATATTCAACTCTTGCTCTCTTCAACTTTACTCTTTATCAAGGTTTATCTGTGTTTAAAGATAGTAAGACTGTGTTTTGGTCTGCCTAGATAAGTAAAAGGTATTTTTGAAGTTAGTAACTGTGTATTGACATCCTTAGTCTTCATAAAAAGAGCCAATACTCTCTTCTCTTAGGGGGAACCTATCAACTCTCTTCTTCCCACAGTTGTGATTTGGTGCTCACTACAGGGGGTAAAAATCAATACACATACCCCTTCTTCAGAACAAGCAAAATGTCCCAAGAACCCATGGATACCACACCGGCCCTGAGCCCATTTGCTGTACCTCCAGTTCCTTCTCCAATGTGGCCGCCCCAGTAGAATCTATGACTCCTTCTGTTGAGGGTATTAACATTGGCAATCGCGCTATGGTAGTATACCAAAATCCATTAACTCTACCCCGCAACAGAGTGGCACAGGTTTCTCAATCTCTCCTATATGGCTACCAAGCCAGCCCAACTGGTAAGGTAGACTCTGCCTGCTCTCTGTTTTATTGAGCACATAATCAGGATGATCTCTTCCTGGAATATGAACACCTTTGCGCTATCACTACAGCAACTTTCATGAGTCAGAATCTAGACCTCACATACATCAAGGAATACATTGAAAAATTTCTTTTGCCCACAACCCGCACTTCACAAATGGTTATCTCTTGTCAGCAGATTGTATTGCAAGACCTTGCTATACGTACAGAAAAAACGTCAAATAATTATACCAAACTGCTCCACCAATTAGAGATCTTGTTTACTGAAGCCTGTGAGGCCATCATGGCTAACCAATGCCATTTGGGTTGGACTCAAACCAGATTGGAGACCCTGACTTGTGAATTGGACAAAAACCTTCCTGGAATAATTGAAGTGCACCTTTGAGATCACGGCCTGACCACTGAATGGATTGAAGCAGTAAACTGTTGCTGTTGTCAGATTGAGGAATCCACGGCCGTGTCTTCCACTCCTGTAACCGGTCCTACTTCTCACAAAATAAGAGAAATAAAGGACAAAGTCAAATTGCTACAGACTGCTGTCAGCCACGTCATCACTTCAGCCATGTTTGACAGTCAACAAATCAACATTACTGCCCTTCAGACCAATGTGGATGACGTCATGAATTCTAATAATGAATGGTTTGGTTAAATTGCTGAGCTACAGAATCAAGTGGACCTACAGCAACAACAGATCAATGATTACCAGTCTGCTCTTGAAATAGCCCAAGAGGAAATTAGAAAATTTCACTAATATAAGGCCAGTAGAGCCAGATGGGAAAGCTCTATCATGGAACACATTCAAAGTCTGTAGGACAAACCAAGCTATATGAGCTATAAGCCTCCTGAGATATTTCAAAGTGAACTGGGTTACAAATCTACTTCTGCCAGTACACCCATAGGAGAGCAGCGTTCCATCCCAAACATCATGATGGCAATGCCATCTAATCCAAGTACTAGCAGACAGGCTCCTCTTCAAAATACACAGTATAGCAGTTTGCCTTCTCAAACTTCCTTGTAGACTCCACCTCTACAAAGTACCGGCAAGAGATTCAAGGTTGGTGTACTTCCAAAGTTTGACCGCCAAGGAAACGTGCACACCTTTTTGAGACTATGCAAGATGGCAACAGTAGGAGCGCCAGACACTGAGAAAGCATACCTAATTATTAATCTACTTGATTCTATGAGTAGAGATATAATCATGCCTAGTCTTCCTGCTGGCAACATTACATACCAGGATGCCAGAAGTGCCATTCTGAGAGAATTTGGAAGTACTGTTTGCATGATAGAACACAAGGATTTCTTCTCTGATAGTGAGTTCAAGACCAACAAGACGCTTTCCAAATTTGCTGACCAATTTTATCACAAAGCCCAAGTCCTCCTAGGAGCCAGTGCAATGGTGGAACACAAGGCCAAGTTGGCAATGAAGAACACTGTAAAACCTTATCAGGAACTTTATTGGGCAATGAATCTCTTCCTGGGTCAAGAGTTTACCATGGTGAAGATGTTGGACTATCTCTGCCATTTGAAAGCCACCCACAATGCGCCTAATAAGGAAAAACCCAAATATATTTGTCCTGTCTACGCTAGCACACCAGCAACTGGTAGTACCAAAGTACGCCAAACTCAAGAGAGACAAATTCCTCTCACAGATATTACTTGCTACTGCTGTTGGAATAAGGGACACTATGCCACCAAATGCCCTAATGCACAAAAGGTGTATGTGGTCTACGTCCCCGCCAAAGAACAGAGAAAAGACCAAGAGCAGTAGAAGAGGAATATTCTACTGAGCTTGAAATCAACATCCCTCCCAATAAACCAGTTATGCTAGTCTCTCAGCCAGTGCTTTGCAACAATGTTGCAACTGCCGCGCCAGTCAATCCTAGTCTGCCATGCCTTGACAAAACCAGCGTGATTGCTACTGAGTTATTTATCAAGGATGAGCCCATTGATCCCCTTCACCAGGTTGTTTCAAATAATGTTTGTGCTGTCTTAACCCAAAGTCAAAAAACGGCCTTAGAGGAAGAAGGAGAGGCCATAGTAGCCCAGCCATACACACAACAAATTATGGAGATGAATTCAGGTGAACCTCTTTGATCTGAAGATACCTCCTTTTTGGAAAATATCAGTATTGCACTGCCTTTCAAAGGAATGGCAAGTCACTACCTCAGTGTTATTGATTCTTTGATGCAGTTTGTTGAAGCATCAAATAATCCTTCAATCCACTTAGTAAACAAAAATTCTACCTATTCTGATTGATTGTATTGTGACATTTTGGTCAACAAAGTCAAGGTCCAAGCCATAATTGACAGCAGCGCTCCGGTCAATATAGTGTCCACCACTTTGGTTAAACAACTGAAAATAGCGCCCAATGTAGACTACTGTAAACAAAATGGCAATGTGGGACCAACACCCACTGTTTCCCAAGGAATGTACAGTGCGCTGCCCTTAAAATTTGGATCTCTTGCAGTCTCCTCTCCTGCAATTGTGTTTCCCCACAGAGATTTTGACATCCTCATAGGCACTCAATTTATGCAGAACTTTGGTGCCAAGATCAATTTTCAAGAGAATGTCCTGGAAATCCTAGGTCAGAAGTTACCCATATACTATACACTGGATGGTATAATTCCTGAGACTAAAAGGTGCAACTACATAAATATTGCATATCAGGATGGCATCATATCAGTGCAGTTTTACTAAAGTGGAAAAAAGATTTCATTGCTGCCTACCCAGATTGAGGAGAACAAATGAATTCCCTTAAGAGCATATAAGATTTATGAGATAAATCTGGGTGACCAATATATTCTTGAGACCAAATTGATACTCAAATTCCTGAAGGGCTATATGGTGAGATTTAACAGCCATACCAAAGATCTTGTCTAGAACCATCAATATGCCCAGGAATAGTCATTCCTGGTCACAAGGAAATCCAAATATTAGCAGCTAACCTCACTGCTAATACAATTCATGTCAAAAAATGATAGGTCATTGTGTTTCTCCATCTTTTGCCCTCTGAGGAAATTGCCAGATTCAAGAATTTTGGAAGTCTAGCTGACATGGGGCTACCTGATACCAAACCGCCAGTATGCCCAGTTATTCCTTGAGAGACTCTTGTGAGATTATCTACTTCAGAACAGGATGCTGTAATGAAGCTATTCAAGAAATACAAGTCTATCTTTGCCAAGGACAACTTTGACTTAGGCTGCGCAAAAAATGTTCAGCATCACATTGATACTGGAGACACGCTGCCCATACAACTGAGACCCATAAGAAGATCCAAGGCAACAGATGAAGTTGTTATAGACAAAGTAACAAAGCTCTTGAAAACAGGAATGTTGGTACCTGGCTGCATTCCTTGGGCATCACCAATTCTTATTGTAAAGAAGAAAGACGGCTCCAACTGAGTGGTCATTGACTATAGGAGATTAAACCTTATTAATAAAAAGGATTTATATCCCCTACCTTGTATTGACAATGCTTTAGACCAGCTTGGTGGTGCAAAGTATTTTTCTGCAATGGATCTCATCAGCAGATACTGGCAGATTGACCTCCCTTCTGAAGACCAGGAAAAGTGTGCTATTATAACTTCACAGGGATTATATCAACCCACCAGGATGCCGCAAGGTCTATACAACGCACCAGCTACTTTTCAACGGGCAATGGATTCTATACTTAGTGATCTTAAGTTATCATGCGTGTTAGTTTATCTTGATGATATTAATATCTTCTTGAAAACATTCAGTCAACACCTTGAGCACTTAGAATCAGTATTCAAATGCCTTGCTAACGCCAATCTGAAAATTAAGCCGCGTAAATGTCAGTTCTTTAAGGAGCAGTTAGAGTATCTTGGATTTATAATAGACACTAAAGGTCTAAGCCCTCAAAAGCCCAAGGTAGATGCCATGGTGAAAATGCCACCACCCAAAAGCATGAGAGATGTGCAAGTTTTCCTAGGGATGGTTGGATACTACCAGTGATTCATTCCAAATTTCTCTAAGACTGCTGGCCCACTCTTTCACTTACTTAAGGCTGATTCTAAGTTTGTCTGGGCAGAGGAGTTCCAGATAGCTTTTGAAAAACTTAAACAACTACTGGCAACCACACCAGTATTGCACTATCCAGACTTTGGTAAGGAGTTTATTGTTCAAACCAATGCATCCCTTGCCGCAGTAGGAGCTGTTCTCTCACACCTTGATGGAAATGGTGATGAACACCCGGTGGCCTATACTAGCAGAACCATGGATATTCATGAACACAATTACACAGTAACAGAAAAGAAACGCCTTGCTATTATTCATGCATGCAAACAATTTTGCGTTTATCTCCATGGCACACATTTCAGAGTCATAACAGATCACTCTTCCTTGCAATAGTGACATAATCTCAAAGTGTGACAGAAATTGCGGGATAGTATGAAGCCGTTTCTAAGTGGTGGGGAATTACCACCTAAATCCACATAGAATTAATGATTAACCACCATCGTGGCTTCAAATATCTTTTTGTAAAATTTCCAATTGTAATACCAGGATTAAGCAGAACAATTAATCCTAACCAAAGTAGCCCAAGATAAATGGCCTGGGACAACATCAACAAATCTTCAGAGTAAAATTCTGAACATTAGGAGGCACCACAATTTTCAGTTTCAAGAATGGGGGGAGGAACTGCAAAATTGGTTGGCGCAAAATTGACATTGGGCGGCACCAACAATGAAGTTCTGACTGCAGGACTCCATCTTCCAGAAATGATTCTGTTGAGAATCAGATTGTACAGAATATATTGCAATAACCCAACCACAGGATGCATTTTTTTAAAAGTAAGTTAGAACTTGGGATAAATAATTTTTATTGAGTAAAATTTTGGGAGGACTCAACTCTTAGAGTTGAAACAGTGAAAATTATTCAATATATATCAGAAAAATTGACTAAGCAATACCACCTGAGTCTTGACCTCCTATTCCTTCCACATTGTCAAGTAAGTATCTGGTCTAGGTTGCAAAGAACCCTTGTGTGACTAGTTTCTGACGACCATGCTGATTGAAAAGCTCATATCAGGTGACCCTCAAATTATGCCAATTTATCAATGTCAATTTGGAAAGGGGAACCAGTTTCAGCTGACAGACTGGAGCAGCCATAACCCATTTCTGATTGACTGTTTGATTTAAAACCGTTAACTTGGTCAATTTTGATAAAAGTTTCCTGGCTTTTTGAGCCTTCTTGCTTGGGCAGATAATAACTGGTATGATGTAACCTACTGTGACATTACCCTCTGCTTTAGCCCTGGGCACAATACCCCCATCTGGGAGATGGGATAAGGAGAAATTCTTATGAGCAGGTGGGATTTTCATAGCAGCCAAGGTAAGTTTGGGATGACCAATAGCAGTGGGATTGCACTTGTAGAACTCATGAATCAGATCTTGGGAATTGGAACAATTGTAGTGGGGAATCCAGGAGTTTTTAGAATCAGGATAACCTTTCCACGACACCAAATATTACAAGCATTGTTGATTCTTGCAGGAGGCCAAAATACAATTTAACTCATACTCAGGTTCTCCCTCCACAAGAATGGGTTGGGAAGGAGGAGTCTCTGTACCTTTAAAGGGAGTAAGAAGACATTCATTAAAGGTGTGGAAAATCTTGAAAGCAGGAGGTAAATCCAGCCAATAGGCAGAGGGACCAATTTGACGTTCAACTTTGAAGGGACCAACTTGTTTAGGCCCTAACTTACAACAGGGAACCTTCAGTTTTATATTGCAAGCATAAACCATGACTAGATCACCTGGCCTGTAGGTTGGACCTTCCTGGCGCTTGCAATCTGCATATTCCTTGTAAGTTGTCACGGCAGCGGCAAGGGTAACCTGGAGCTCCTGATGAACCTGCTTCAATGCAGCAGCCTGATCAGTCACAGCTTCCATGTTGCTAACCAAACAAGGCCCCATATTAGAAGAAGGGCTGTAACCCACATTGGCATAGAAGGGCAATATTTGAGTTGATGTGTGAGGGGCGTTATTATATGTGAACTCTGCCATAGGTAAATATCACACCTGTCATCTTGTTGCGCATTGGTGTAGCAACGTAGGTTGACCTCCAAACTTTGGTTTACCCTCTCCATTTGTCCATTGGATTGGGGGTGGGAAGCCGTGGAACAACATAAATTGATACCTAGAATCCCAGTGAAAGCTTCCTAGAACTGAGCAATGAATTGAGGCCCGCAGTCACTCACAATCTCCATTGGGATGCCATGTAATGAAAAGATTCTATTCACAAACAACCTAGCCGTTTCCACTGAAGTAATTGTGGTTGAGCAAGGTACAAAGTGCGCCATTTTTGTGAAGCAATCTACCACCACCATGATTGCATTAAACCCATTGGAATTGGGAAGTTCACCAATGAAATCCACTAACACAGACATCCAGGGTCCTGCAGAAGGCTGCAGTCAAACCAGTAAACCAGTAGTCTTGTTCCAGCTTGCCTTAGATTGAACACATACTAGACAATTGTGAACAAAAGCTGCCACCTGCACTATCAAACCTTTCCAGGAAAACTGCCGGCGGATTAGTTCCACTGTTTTGTTTTTCCCTGGGTGGCCTGCTGTTGGACAAGTGTGATGAGTCTCCATGATTTCATCCCAAATAGTTCCTTCTGGAACCCACAAGCGACCTTGATGATATAGGACAGGATCTATCTTATGATAACCCTGAGGCTGACCTACTGGGGTTGCACATGCTAGCTCCAATAGCCTATCATAACCTTTGGACAGAGGTTGCAGGAACTTAACTTTGGAATATAAGTCCAGGTCTGCGCCCTCAGTTAAGGACATGGTGGCCAGTGTAGCAGGTGGAGGCAATACAAAAGGCACCACAGCCTCATCTGGAATCATGGTATGTGTGTTAAACTCAACATCCATACTAGCATCTGGGAGATGGGAAGAATTCCTGCTTAATGCATTGGCCAAGTGATTGTCTGATCCCTTAATAAACTTGTATCAGAACTTGTATCTTGTCAGGTCACCATGCCATCTGGATTGACAACCTGACAAAACCCTGGGTTGTCAATAATATAGAAGAGCTTTGTGGTCAGTTCTTACTACAAATGAATGACGTGCTAACATGAGATGGTGATGCCAATGCTTTAACAATTCCACAAAAGCCAACAATTCCTTGTCGTAAATCATGTAATTGCGTTCACAAGCTTCCATCTTTTGGGAGAAATACCCTACTGGTCTCTCAATCCTGTCACCAGCATTCTGCAACAACACACCAGCTACAGCATATTTGGATGCATCTGTGGAAACCACAAAAGGAATATCAGGATCCACATGTCTCAACACAGATGACAACAATAAAAGAGCTTTGATTGCTGTGAACGCATTTGCACACTCAGGCGTCCAGACCAAAGTTGTCTTACCACTAGCCAAATATAACGGGGTGGCCACTTAAGAAAGGTGTGGAGTGAACTTCTTCAAGAACGTGCAAGTATCCAAGAAACTAAAGAGTTGGGATACTGTCACAGGCGTAGCATACTCTCAAACTGCAGCTTCCTTGTCCAGGGCAATGGTGTGGCCATCCTCAAAGATAATATTACCCAGAAAGGTAACCTTATGCTTGAAGAATATATATTTGATTCTTTTAATAATTAAGTTGGCCTGGAGGATGCGTTCTATCATTGCTGACAGATGAGCTTTATGTGACTCCTCATCTGAAGAGAATACCAAGATATCATCCATATACACAATGGCACATACACCCAGGAGACCCCCCAAGACAGAATCAATCAGTCACTGAAAGCAAGCTGGAGCATTCTTCAATCCAAAAGGCATTACCTGGAACTGAAAGATACTTTTCTTGGTTCTGAATGCTGTTAACCATTCCATTACTTCTGCAATCCTGATTTGATTGAAAGCATTCAACAGATCAAGTTTTGAAAATACCTTTGCCTTCTCAACACACCTAGAGATCTGTGCTTCAAGAGGTAAAGGATAGGGATCAGGGATTATGATGTTATTTAAGTTCCCATAGTCAACACTAGGACAAAGAGACCCATCAGCCTTTTGAACAAACAACAACAGAGAGCAAATTAATGAAGCCTTTTTAAATATATAGCCCTTTGCCAACATGTCACAAGTCCATTCTTCCAAACTGGTGTCTTCATTTAAGGTTAAAGGGTAAATAGGAGATGCAATTCAAATAAGATCAACAGTAACTTTAAATTCAAAGTCAAACTGAGTGTGCTTGAGAAGGACCTCACCCCTGGTAGCGTCAAATGCCACTGACCAGGGTTGTAAACATGTGGGTAAATCCAAACTTACAGGAACAGGGACAGGAACCAATTGAATAGTCTGAGAGGATTGCTCCATTTTGGACATACCTAACAGCAGAATACAAATAGATATACCCAAAGAGTGTTCCACCTGTAACACATTTTCTTTCATTAAGGTGGATACATTATGCTCTCTCCACCAACCCACACCCAAAATGATAGGATACATTAGGGAGGAGCAAACAGAGAACCTCACGGTAAAAGACTGACCCAAAACCACAAAGGTTACTGGCTTCTTCAGCTGGAAGGAGGGAAACATCTGACAGTTCCCACCCCTGACAAGCTTTCCTGGATGGTACTTGAGTTGTAGCAAGTTGGCAGTCTCCACACTCATGAAGTTTTTGGAGGCACCTGTATCCAACAAAATGGCTGGCTGATAGATAGTCTGACTGTTATCAATGCTACCATAAAACAAGAAGTAACCAGAAGTAGATTTATTGGCAGCAAAGGTGGATATCTTGGCAGGGTCTTGGTTTTCATTGGCGGTACAGACGGCAGCTAAGGAGGCAGGATACTCCTGGAAGTAACACTCAATCATCTCTTGGACAGCAGCTGGAAGAACGGGGTTATCACAATCAATGGGAACAAGGGGCACCTCTTCAGACGTAACCACAGAAGATTTGGCAGGTATGACATGCTGAAGCATTGCCAAGGAACTATCAGGACCAGACACTACTGGGGCCTCTTTTACATTGGCAGGTTTGTTCACCACCGCCAATTGCAACTGAGACAGGCTAGGGGGAGAACAATCTTGGCTTTGGTGGGATGGAACTACCACAGCGCAAGGACCAGAAAACCAGGAGCGCGCAGCAGGATTTTCCTCAATTACCAACATGCCTTGCTTGGAAGTAGACGGATTTGAGACCAGAGAAAGAATTTGGCTTACCAGGGCCTCAGTTGTGGTTAACAGGGAATTCTAAACCGCCAAATCTTGGGCATTCTGGTCAACTGCTAACCACAACACTGAGAGTTTATTCACCTCAGGAACATCAATTGTACAGCAGTAGGCAAGAAACTGAGGAAGGAATATTGACAGTGGAGTAGTACCCTGATGGAAGGTGTACAGCTTACAATATACTTTGAGCTCCTCAATAGATACACACAAATTTTTTAACAAAGGGTATAGAGATGCACTTTCAGTTAAAACACGTGGATTGTGCTCCACCACAGACAATAACCATTCACGAGGATCCTCCAAAACCTTTGTCATCACATGGTAAAATTGGGATTTATGACTAAGGCTTGAACCAGAATAGAATGATAATGCTGACAAAACTTCACGCAAAATTTCATCAGTAGGTGGAGCAGGAAAATAATCCAGACGCCAAAATGACATGACACAGCAGAAATAGAAAACAGAAGATCCAGTCTCAACAACTGCAACTGGAGATGGAAACCACAAATTAAAGAAAAGCCCAAACTGAAAGCTCAGAAAGGAACTGATACAAATAAACATGGTAAACACAGAAATCTCAACGGAGCAGGAGAAAAGAAATACAAATTCATGACAAACTGCTTCCAAAAACTCAGATGTAGAAGAGTTGAGTAATGTGACAGAAATTGCAGGATAATATGAAGCCGTTTCTAAGTGGTGGGGAATTACCACCCAAATCCACATAGAATTAGTGATTAACCACTATCGTGGCTTCAAATATCTTTTTGTAAAATTTCCAATTGTAATACCAGGATTAAGCAGAACAATTAATCCTAACCAAAGTAGCCCAAGATAAATGGCCTGGGACAACATCAACAAATCTTCAGAGTAAAATTCTGGACATTGGGAGGCACCACAATTTTCAGTTTCAAGAATGGGGGAGGAGCTGCAAAATTGGTTGGCGCAAAATTGACATTGGGCGGCACTGACAACAAAGTTCCAACTGCAGGACCCCATCTTCCAGAAATGATTCTGTTGAGAATCAGATTGTACGGAATATATTGCAATAACCCAACCACAGGATGCATTTTTTTAAAAGTAAATTAGAACTTGGGATAAATAATTTTTATTGAGTAAAATTTTGGGAGGACTCAACTCTTAGAGTTGAAACAGTGAAAATTATTCAATATATATCAGAAAAATTGACTAAGCAATACCACCTGAGTCTTGACCTCCTATTCCTTCCACATTGTCAAGTAAGTATCTGGTCTAGGTTGCAAAGAACCCTTGTGTGACTAGTTTCTGACGACCATGCTGATTGATAAGCTCATATTGGGTGACCCTCAAATTACGCCAATTTATCAATGTCAATTTGGAAAGGGGAACTGGTTTCAGCATATAGACTGGAGCAGCCATAACCCATTTCTGATCAACCATTTGATTTAAATCCGTTAACTTGGCCAATTTTGATAAAGGTTTCCTGGCTTTTTGAGCCTTCTTGCTTGGGCGGATAATACCTGGCCTGATGGAACCTACCGTGACACAAAGAGCCCGAGGGCCGCCTTGCCAGATGGGCCCTAAAACTTCAAGCTTATGATTATGAGATACATCATAGAGCCGTTGTGGTACACCAAAATGTTGATGGACTGTCACACTTACCAATGATTAATGCTGTGCTTCCAATGGCTGACCAACTGTTTGACAAGATGCAACTCAGAGATTTTAAGGACAAACCACTCAAAGTACAGAAACACCTTGAAACTCTCAGTCAAGACTGTGTTGCAGAAGACAATAAATTGTTCAAAATTAAGGATGTCAAAAAGCTTATCTTTCCAAAGCCCTCTAAAAGAACAGACCTTATTGTTCAAGCGCATTGAGAAGCAGGCCACACTAGCCTGATGAAGACTCTGTCGCAGCTCAAGAAATCATACTTCTGGGAGTCAATGCAGTTTGACACACACAATATCCTTGGCGCTTGCATAGAATGCCAACTCAACTGACCTCTCAACAAGAAGCTCTGCTACAATTTAATGAAGCCAAACTTTGCTTGGCACACCATCTCAATTGATATAGTGGGCCCTCTTCCAGCAAGCAGCCTTAATACCCAATACGTTATTGTCACAATTGATCATCTAACCAGATGGGTGGAAACCAAAGCTCTCAGAGATCTTGGCGCCTTGTCAACTGCTAAATTCATTTTGGAGCACATAATTCACCGGCATGGCTGTCCACAATTTATCCTAATTAATAATGGGACAAACTTTACTTCTCATGTCATTCCAAGGCTTAATGAACTCATGGCAATCAGAAGAGTATTATCAACACCCTATCATCCAGAAACTAACGGATTAGTGGAATGAGTTAACGGCACTTTGGTGCAAATAATCCAAAAGCTGGCTACCCATAAAACCTTATAATGGTCTTCCTTCTTGGGGGAAGCTTCTTTTGCCTACAACATCTCAAAACACTCAAGTACAGGGAATTCTCCTTTTAGCCTTCTGTACGGCTGCCAGCCTGCCTTGCCGCCCATTCTGTATTCCCTTGTAGATGGTGGCAGCAAGGTGGACCCCACAATGTATATGACACAATTAACCAATACCCTTGTGAAGTTGCAGGCCCTGGCATATTCTAATACTGTTGCAAAGAAAATTTCAAGTAAAGACAGTGCAGATACTGCCAGAACGGCATCCATCAAGTATAAGGTTGGCAACATTGTGGCATACTGTGATACTCATGGGTTTGGAAGAACTCACAAGTTAACAGCGTTGTGGACTGGCCCCTTTGAGATTATTGAGAAGACATCCACACAGGCTTTCACAATTAAGAATACAGACACAAAGGCAATAGTCAACAGAGTACATGCTAAATACCTGAGACCACTTTGCCTGAATTAATTAAAGTTCATATCTATCATAACTTTACATATTTTTTAAAATTCTGTTTATTGTGAATAAGCATGGAATATCAGGAATGTTGCCCAACAGTTGCACTACTGATCCAAATTATCTGAAGGACTACCTTCTTCTACCACATTGCTCTTTTCAATCTTGTCAACTTCTTCATTGCTTATCAAGTCATAATCACTGATATCCTTAGTCACAGTTTGAGGGATACGTCTAGCAGGAACCTCTACAGAAATCCTTTTACCATGACGGACATAATGCCAACTAGAACTGCGGGTCATGTGCTTGCTTGAAGATACAGGTTGTGTCTGACGTGGAATGTACTCTTTGTCTTCTTTGACCATGGTTTCAGAAGCATCCACCCTATGCTGATGAGAACCAATGGCTGAACCAGTGTCAAGCTCCCGCCAAATTATTGCCATTACCAGGATACAGCGAGCTCACGTACGCTGCTTGTAATGATCCAAGGAGCTCCAACACATGATGGGAAGTTCAATCCAAAAGCAATTATACAAAAGACAACCCAATCCAGAGATAGTGATATAGCACACGGCCAGAATCAAGCAATCCGCCAAAAAATCTTCCATGTTGTCATACATTGGAGGGAATTCTACTTTTGCTATGAAAAGCTGACAGTGAGCCTCGTCAAGACAGCAATTCATGTCAGAAAGAGTAAAGCAAAGAATAATATCCTTAGGAAACATTGCATGAGCTCCCAGTAATGCCATTTGAGAAACTGCTATACCATAATCACCAAGGTGAAGGTTTGAGCTCACATGGCCAAATGTCACACTAACCCGACGTTCTCAATTATCCTGAGAGCTTACCTGAAAGGTACACTCAAAATCAGGAATTGTGAAAACTTCCACGCTCCAGCTCATGATCACTAACTTGCAGAATTGAAATGCAACAATTTTTTCTGGGACGTTGGTCATAAAATTGGCTGAGACCATGGCGGCATCTAACTTGCTAACTGCATAGTTGGAGAGACAAGCATAGTCATAACTGTGGCAATAAGTGGAACCTTTTCTTAACCAAGTTGGTACATTGCTCTCTCAATGCAATTTAAAAACTTGAAAGAACAACTCCTGCAGGATACCTGCCATATTTTGAAAAGACTGCGCCGGCTCAGCCAATTTCTCAAAATTAGGCTGGCGCCGCAAATCAACGCCAGAAGCCAAAGTGTCAGAAGAGACCTTGAAGAAAGACCAACTGGAGTTCTCTGGTTCGTGAATCACATCCATGTGTTCTCCTAGTTTGAGACCCAGACCCTCTAAGTAAGACCGACCCACTGCGGTGTCAATATTTATGGACTCTACCGTACTAACCAACATGGCGTCAAAAGTAGGGGCAACAGATAACTTAGACATGGTTTCCTCTAATTCACCAAAGTATTGAGTAATTATCTTTTGACGTGTTGAAGACTTCTGCGCCAAGTATCTTATTAGCTGAATATTGTCCAAGGTTTTCATGTACTCCTTTTCAAGCGTTCTGGCATCTGAAGAGTTGCTTTTGGTATTGCTGATAACACTGTGATTGTCTGCCATATTCTTCTTTCTGTATTGTCAAGTCAAGTGGGGGAAAATGTGAAATCCCTGGCTTTTTGACTTGACAATTCAGCCATCAATCTTTTGATTCGAATTTGGAAAGATATTCAGAATAAATTGATGTTTGGCGCAAACGTTGATGCATCAACCAAATTGGTGGCACTAAAGCCAAAGTGCTCCAAGAATTAAAAATGATTCTTCCTGACTCAAAATCAATATACCGGCCCGTCTAAATCTGATCCGAAATAAGTATCGACTTCAATCAATCCAGCGGTGCGGCAGCACCACCCCAAAATATCCAAGTGCTCCATAGGGGCTGAAAACTTGGTCACTAATGCACTTTTAGGTGCTTATCCCAAACATCATAACCACAATAATGGTTGGTTTATGGGTTAACCCAGTTCTGCCTAAATTGGCTGGGGTTGAACCCCAAAAAACTCCTTGATATATTTTTCATATGTTATATTATTATACTCTGCAATGGAGTGGATCCCACCCATAGGACATGGGATGGATGGACTGGTTTTCAGGAAGAAAGCCACAATAGCAACTTGACATTGCAGCTGGCATCACACTTGCCTTAGGACAAGGTCAGGAGCAGAAATGATGCCATAACAATGACTCTGCAATGGTGCATTGGGCAAGATGTCTTTTGGGTAACACTATCCAGTAAAGCCCCAATACATAGGCCGGTCCGGCCCTAGGATTCTTGGGTCAACTGCCCATGAGATAATAATCCTATAAAAGTATATTTTTCTAACAATAATAAATATTCAACTCTTGCTCTCTTCAACTTTACTCTTTATCAAGGTTTATCTGTGTTTAAAGATAGTAAGACTGTGTTTTGGTCTGCCTAGATAAGTAAAAGGTATTTTTGAAGTTAGTAACTGTGTATTGACATCCTTAGTCTTCATACAAGGAGCCAATACTCTCTTCCCTTATGGTGAACCTATCAACTCTCTTCTTCCCACAGTTGAGACATAGTCCCCAGTGCAGGGTACTATGCAATTGAATCCCATGTTATTGCATGGATGCCTGACCCTGGGAGTTGATGCCGGCAGTCTTGGGATGAAAAGACTGGCCGAGCAAGAGTTAAAAGTCTCAGATGTATTATCCTGGCAAGAGAGCATAAGCTCTATAAAAGCCCTTCCATTGGACTATTGGAAGGCAGACAAAATTAAGACATACCTACAGTAGAACGTTTTCACAGTAGAAGATTAATCTGAGTTCAAAGACCATTGTCAGTTCTCGAAGATCCTAGCAAGCCACCGCTTACGTCTATTGCCTCCCTTGGTCATTGCCAATCATCGCCCCACCAAGGACTACCAGACAGCACAGATAACACTTGCCATCATACAAGCAACCTATTACATTAAATGGCTAAAACCAAACATATTCTTAATAAAGCGAACATTAATCGGACTGCCAGTTCTGATAGCAGAACTGAAAGTTCTGACAATAACCATGTAAATAGTTTATACTTATCATAAATATTTTGATGCATGTATTTTTTATGCTATAGATTGATTAAAGCCTTAAAAATATCAAGGTCTTACAAATAAAGTTGGTTTGAAATATAAACTCTGCCCAGTGTAGCAGAAGACTAAGAGGTATTGTCGATGTAAAAAATCAGCCTTAGTCTGGGAATGGTTTTAATGAGAAAGCCATATGTAAACTTATTCAATCATTATAAGATTGATAAAAACGAAGCTTGGGGTTATAGATTTTAAAAAAGGCTTCAGTTACATCACTTTTCATTTTTAGTGTAAAATTAAATGATCAAGCCACTTGAATGTGCTATTCAAAAACTGACTTTCGCACCTTAAATTCACTATAATTAGCCACCAAGTTGGAAATAAAAACCTAACAACCTGTAAATACATTTTTCTCTATCACGTGTAAAGCTGGAAAATCAAACATATTACCAAATGAACATTTACTTGGGCTACACTAATAAAGAAGTGTTTTAACAATAAAGTGTATATTAAAATATCAAGTATCAGAATGGATTTCTAAGCTATTGGGACCATAATGCATCTTGGCTCTATTCTTAAAGAGAAAATCTTCCCCTAGAATCAAACCAACTTTTTGCAACTCTCTTACTTGTACGATGCATTCAAACTCGATTCCAGAAGAAAACCTAATCTCAGCAATATAACTTTTGCCCCGATCTACGCCTGACCTATTGATTTCTTTTAGCTTGGTGTCACCACTTTTTACTTTTTTAAGAAGCGTTGGAGATATCGTCGACTGCTTAAAAAGGTTGTGGATACCAGCATTGGTCTGAATTCCGTTGACTTGAACTTGAAAAATCAGAGGATAAGGAGTTGATTCACTGGCGAAGGTGTCAGGATTAATTAATGAAAAGACCTCATGACTTAGTCCAAGATCTTGACAGGCTTTGGATATTATTGAGCTGCTTTTGATTTTAGTGTTGGTGAAAGCTCGAACTGTACAGCTGGTTGAATTAGGGGACTCAAGTGAGCTTACAGATGCTTGTTTAGCTGAGTCTGATGTTTTGCTTTTTTTAATTTTGGATACTCTGCTTCGCCTTATAGGAATATCAGAAGTAGATTCTCTATCGAAGGATGATTCATGCACTTCAACAGATGGCAATATACTATTCGTTTTAGACTCAGGTAAACTTAATTTATCAAATGAAATCGCATAATAGACTAAATCTTCGTAACGCCTAAAGTTTTTAGAAAGAAAATCTTGACGCCGATTCTGTGGAAGACCTCTAATGAACCACTGTATCTTGGCCACATTGTCCAAACGTTGATTAAGAGAGGAAAACAGTTTGCTCTGTGACATAACATAATCACGGAACCTTCCCCCTTCCGTAAAAGTGCACTTTGATAGATTATCCATGACCTTTTCGGTTGGTGGGGCAAACCACTTAAGGAATAGGTCCCGAAATACGTCCAAGCTGCTAAACATGCTAAAATTGAGGACTGAGCTGTACCAAAGGTAAGCCTCTCCATCTAAAAATAAGATGATATGTGAAAGAATCTTTTCTGCCGGGATCCCTAGGAGATCTATAATGGCTTCAAACTTGTACAACCATTCTATTGCTCCACTCTTTCCATCAAATTTTGGGACAGTTTTCAAAAGAGTCTCTACGCTCATAGGAATGTAATAGCTCTCTCAAGTGTTCAGTTTCGTCTGATCAGCAGAAATCCCCAAGCTCAGTTTGATATGGGATACCTTGCTTGGGTGGGACACAGGAATTTGCATTGTCTTTATGCTCCAAATTATAACGCATTGTAATATTCCGTTATTTTAAACCCCAGCCTATATTTTCAAATAAGGCGAAGCGTTTTATGAAAAGAAACGACATATCTGCCATCAAATAATATCGCGACTAAACGAAAAACTATCACAAAAGAATATTTAATTCACTTCAGGTCGCTTGTGTGGTGCAAGATTCGAATCTGGACCAAATCTCGAATATTCAATTAATTGGCCCTGATTTTGGCGACAAGAGTTGCAAACCTTTGTAACCTTGTTTAAATTTCCTTTCCCTTTGGTCTCAAAAAGCAATCTCGTATCTGCTATTTACTATATTTTGATTTAGTTGGATTGGCTGTAGGAAGCTTCCACATAAGCAGGTGTTGCTGACTCCATCGGCTGGTGTTCCCCTCCCTTGGTTAGGGTGAAGTATCAATTGCTTGTAGTTCAGCACTACACTTGGTGTCAAGATTTCATAGCTTGGTAGACAATTGTTTAGTAGAGGATAGTTTATTTTGCATTTGTTGAACATAAGATTGATCTGATTGACAAAAGATTTTGAGATCAATTGGGCCTATGATAGGGAGCTGGTGGCAGCTTAAGAGAGATTTGAGAAGTGGGTCTTCAACCCAAAGGACAATGTATCAGCAGATATCAGTCCTTGAGAAGTTTTCAGGAACTTCTCACCAGTTATACACTTTTTCAGCCAGCAGAGGAGTGAGTGACAGGGCCTGTGACAGATCCAGGAAATTCATGCTTGCTTCTTCATTATCCCGGTCTGACTCTTTTACAGTTTGACGAGGAATCCTTTATGTAAGCTTTAATGAGCTTGGATTCCGGGCAAGCAATCTTGGCGTTAAACTCATTGCCATCTGGTGACCACTTCTACGTTTTTTGCTTCCCATAATCTTAGCTGCAGACCATCTCTTTCATTTCATGGTAGTCTTATTTCAGCTAAAAGCCAAAAACACAAAGCATAAAAAGATTGAGGGGAAAGCAACCATCATCACACATAAGTATCCTTTTTTATTAATTATTATCATGTTTCCATTATATACCAATTGGGGTACATTTGGCTGAAAACCCCTCCAGTTCTGGAGTCATACCTGGATTCCTATCACATGGTTTGTCAGAACTTTTGCTTCTGCTCTCAGACCTGGCGGCCTGATTATTGTTCGCTTTATTGAGTAATAGAGGTATATTTGTCATTATGTTGATATTAGCTTGTATGACGACAAGTGTTACTTGCAACATCTGGGTTTTCCTTGGCACTGCAACGACGAGTGATGGCAAGGGAGGCAACTTCCAAGAGGCTTACTATACAGGTGGCTTGCTTAGTTCTTCAAGTACTGACAACGGTATTTGAACTTGGATATCTTCTTCTACTGTGAAAAGGTTCTACAGTAGGAAATGGGTATTATTGTCTGTCTTCCATTAGTCCAATGGAAGGGCTTTTATAGAGCTTGCGCTCTCTTGCCAGGATAAGATCATCTGGCGCTTCTAACTCTTGCTTGGTCAGCCTTTTTGTCCCCAGACTGCCAGCATCAACCCCCAGAGTCAGGCATCCATGCAATGGCATGGGATTTCATATCATAGTACCCTGCGCTGGGTACTTGTCATAGAATAGAGCATAATCTATAAGCGTGCCGGCGGTGGCGGCGCTAATTTATTACCCTATTTTTAGCGCATATTATTTTGTTCTTGAGCGACCTTTCCTGCATTGATTCGCAATAGCACTGGCGGTTTGCTAAGCAAATTGATCACATGCTTTCGATATTTGGAGAAACCCATAGTAACTAACCCGGCAGTTTGCCAGAGTATTCCGGAATGACTCTAGCCAAGTGGGAACCAGTCATAATTGGAGATTTATTGTATTTCTGGTTGTTCTTGCAGTAGTGATCCAAATCTACTCTATGAAGGCTTCTTAGATCAATTAAGCCTAAGAGCAATATATCAGAAGCTTCTACAATTATTGGTCTGGCAGATTGCCAAGGTTAACAAGGTAGAACAAAGTCAGTATAAATTCCTGACATGGTTTATGACATAACGGCGTCATCCAATCCAGATCTTTACCAAAAAGATCTTCACACTCTTAACCTATAAGAATGTGCCCTAATACATTCCAGAATCACCTGATTCTTTCCGTGTAAATGTATCTCTTTGGCTTGAAGCATTCTGGACTTCTTGCGCCAAAACCCTGTGGAATATAGGTATTCCTGATCCAAGCTATCCTTGTTCCAACTGGGAACCAGCTGATCAATCCTGAATGCTTAGACACCATTGTCTACATTTAGCGTTTTTTTGCATTTAATGGTTTTTTGCATTAAAAACCCATTAAAACGCTTTGAAACTCAAACCACAGCGCCCAGGAACTTTCCCAGGTGGCGCCTTGGCGCTTTGAAAATCAATTAGGCGGCACAGCAGCGCTTTTAACCTAATTAATTTGCCAAAACAGTGCTTTTAACCCAAAATTTGGGGTATACTTTTGGCTAACCTTAACCAAAATTTCTTGACACAGTCAAGGCAATTAAACAATATAATTAAATCCTCATTAATTATATTCCCAGCATATATTAATTAACCTTCCCAGTTAATTAATTTGCTTGAAGATAACAAGTCTTTACTTGACACCGTCAAGTTCATTTTGGCCCTATGATTAAATCCTCATCAATCATATTCCAGGGTATCAATTAATTAACCTTCCCAGTTAATAAATTGCATTTATGATACCTAGCCTCATAATATGAACCGTTCAGATTATTCATTACGGCTCTCAATTATTACAGCCTAATTGATTCCTGGGTATCAATTAACCTCCATGGTTAATTAGACGGTTTGAGACACCTAGTCTCATAATCTGAATTGTTCAGATTATTCATTTTGGCCCTCAATTAGGACAGCCTAATTGATTCCTGGATAATCCATTACTACGCTGTAAAATCTCTCCAAGGCCAATCTTATTGTTTTGAATTTCAACCTATGAAATTCATCACAATTCAACCTCTTTGTGAAATCACAGCCCAATGTGACTGTAGTACGGTCATAGGCCAGATAGAGCACTGGTCCTAACTTCATAAGGTAGGTATTGTGTGGCCCAGGGGATCATTTGCCCAGGTGTGGAGTCATGGAGTCAATTTGAACAGTTATTGTCAAGTAGAATAGTCTTAGATATCCAGGGGACAACATGGGAACAAGCTTTCAGTAGAGGCAGTGCTTCTCAGCTGCGGGCTGGGAAGAGGATCTGGGAGAGAGGCAGGTATAAATCAGTCTGAATTGAGCTGGAGGTCTATGAAGGCAGGGCATGAGATATACCATTGTTGTGAGAATTGGGGAGCAGGTTAGTAGGAAATAAAACCAAGCTCTCAACCACAATAAAATTGCAGCTTCAGCAACAACCAAATGGTTGCCGTTAATGTCAAAACAGCAGGCTTGACCCACCAGCAAGGTTCTGAGTAAGCGGGTGTGACCTGCAATCCAATTACCCGGCCACTCAAAGCCAGACTAATAAGTCAACTTGAATTGCCAAATCCAACAACATAAACAAATGCTGATTCCCTACGGTGGATACCTTGTTTTGGCACTTGACTCATTACCAGAATCAAGCCACCCCCCTTCACCATCCAACTGTGTGATCAACACTATCATGTTTCTGTTACCCATGATTCACACCAACTATATAATCATTATCTCTCAAAGAATAATATAGTTTCTAAATATTTTCCCCTTGTAACTCTGCTAAAACAGCACAGTTACGACATTGGTAGCACAGGTAGGTTCTCCATCCTACCGTATCTTGTAAAATTCCGCCTATTGCCTGTACTCGCTGCGGCCAACAAATCATTGACAGAATCATGTCTGGCCTCCTTCTGGACTGGACTCCATACACCCCTGGTATCAAGATACCTGATGGTTTTGTCCTGTACCAGAACACAGTGATCCCACTACCCGCCTTCAACACTCTGTCTGCACAAGGTTTTTTTCCAAACACCCACTGCCATTCCTTGAGCAACTGACAAAAATACCATGCCCGCCTACGTAGCGCAGAGACTTCAAAGCGCTTCCATGGAACCTTTTGCTAGAGCCAACAATGATAACACCGCGGCATGGATCCAGTCTTCCCAAAGCAAGCTGGCCCAAATGGAATACCCACAACAGTTTTGGATTTCAGAAATCTCTATCCAATCAACTCATAACACTGGCACCTGGTGCGGCAAGTGGCATAAAAAACACACTGAGAAGAATTGTGACACCTTCAAGCAAGACTTTTTGGCAAGATTTGTGCTGAAGGACACCACACTCATGATTATCTGCCAAGTGAAGAACTTGACCCAGACTGGCACAGTAAAAGAACTCACCCACGCCTACAAGGAACTCTGCCTTTGTGCACCATCTGATATGGCCTTTGACACCCCAGCCACACACCTCATGTACTATGACGCTCTCAAGTTGCACGTGATGAGACATGTAAACCTGGATCAGGTGACCAACCTGCAAAGCCTATACTGTGAAGCGGAAAAAGCGGAACAGACATCCAACGCTCTACACAAGGCACAAACTGGAAAGCAAGAAAGACCCAAGGATTCTCACACAGGCAGGTGTTCCAACAGACCACCCCCTGGGAACAATAACAACAGCGCAAACCACAAACCCGCGGGTTCAAATGAATACAAGAACAGGAATAACAGCTAATCAAACCGGACCCATTTCTGTATCACCGACACTCAAGACAATCAAGATGAGGGAAAAGCTTGGGGAGAGCACTAAGCAAGCCAAGCTCTCCCGCACAACTCCTGACTTGCCCAATGATGAGTACCAATCCAAGGACGTGGACCAATGTCCAATGATCTAAGTACCCTCAGAAGACCCAGTACTGTACACCATTGTCAGACATCCTAATAAACTGATGTCCTATCCTTTCTGTTTTCACAGTTACACAGGCTCAGCACTCCTGGACTCAGGCGCAGATCAAACCCTAGTCAACAGCAGCTTTGTGGACAAGTTCAAGCTAGCCACTAATCCTTTGCGGATTAAAAACGTGGTCTTGGCTGATGAAAACCACATTGCTGTGACAAGGGAAACCACCCCCTTCTTTGTCATGCTCAAGAATCTACACTCCACCATCCAAGGTCCTGTCATTGACTTTCCAAAGTTTGACATTGTACTGGGTTTGGATTGGTTGTGAAAGAACAATCCTCATATAGACTGGGCAACCTTGGTGTTGACCATCAAGTGTGAAGGTGTCAACCACCAGATCTACCCTGACTCAGTGGATCAACTCCTACGCAACCACGTCTTTGTGCGCATTACAGAGACCCTGGACAAAAAAGAAAACCTGAAGGCAACTGACTGGGACTCCTTCTAGTATGAGACCATACACTTTAAAGATCACCAGGATACCTCCATGCCTCAGGATTGCAAAACTGTGGCCTGCCATCCAGAAATCTTCAAGGAAGCTCTACCCAAGTTACTCCCGGAAAAACACATCCAACATTCCATTCAACTCAAAGAAGCTGTACCTAAAGCACGGCCTATCTACCAGCTGATCCCAAACAAAGACAACACCCTACAGGATTACCTCAAGGAAGCATTGGAGAAAGGAGTTATCTGCCCTTCACAATCTCTCTTTGGGGCTGCTGTATTCTTTGTGGCCAAGAAGATTGGTACCTTAAATTTGGTTGCATACTCCCAAGCCCTAAACAAAGTTACCATTAAGAATTGTTACCCACTACCACTGATTGATAACCTCTTTGATGCCTTAGGAGGAGCCACAGTCTTATCCAAGATTGACCTGACAGCAGGCTACAACCAGATTTGCATCAAGGAGGAAGACATCCCCAAAACAGCCTTCCACACTAAATACGGCTCCTACAAATGTGTAGTGCTCAACTTTGGCATGACAAATGCTCTGTCTACTTTTGTAACCTTCATGAACAAAGTATTTGTGCCACACATAGGCAAGCACGCCCTAGTGTACCTGGAAAACATTATTGCCTACATCCCTTTGTTGGAACAACATCACAAAGACCTCAAGACAGTCTTTGCTACCTTGGCACAACACAAACTCTTGGCCAAACCCTCCAAGTACCAGTTCTTCTGCGAGCAACTACCCTTCCTGGGACACATAGTCTCAAAGGACAGCATCAAACCTGACAGTCAAAAGATACAGGCCATCTGCAAGATGCCACCACCTAAGGATAAGTTGGAACTCCGCACCTTCTTGGGAATGGTGGCCTATGTACACCACTTCATACCTGACTGCGGCGTCTTGACTGCCCCCTTATCCGCCATAACTGGTGCCAAATCCAAGTTTGTGTGGACCCCCCAACGTGATCTCTGTTTTAGATGTCTCAAAGAGGAACTCACAATGGCTCCCATCCTGCAATACCCCAATTGTGACAGGGAATACCAAATGGAAACCAACACCTCAGACACATCCATTGGGGGAGTACTACAAATCAAAAATAATAATGTTGACTTCCTGCCCGTAGCCTATGAATCACAAAAGTTGACAAACAGTGAGTGTTGATACCTTATCCACAACAAAGAACTGCTGGCCATCATACACTTCCTAGTCAAATGGTGTTGTTATCTAGAACAACAGGAAGAATTCACGGCATTGACCAACCACAAGTTGCTCATATACTTCAAAACCCAAGCAAATCTATCACGCCGTCAAGCCTGCTGGATGGAACTCTTGGAGAGATTCAATATGATCATACAATACAAACCTGGTCAAGAGCTTGTCATGGTGGATGCCCTCTCTTGCCTGTATGTCTGTGCCACAAGAGGAGAAAATGGGCTCAACCCAGACTGGCCCCTCTTGGTACTTTGGACAAAGGACAAAGGCTTCCCCCTGGCACAACTAACATAAAAAAGGTATAAGCCATCAAAAACAAACACCTGTTTGCTGACATGTATGGAACCTTACACCAAAAAATGTCCAATGGAACTACCATCCCTTATATCCCCACACACCAGCAAGTGGACACCATCATACAATATCACCGAGATCTCAGACACACCAAGAGCAAAAGCCTATACAAATTCCTTAAACACAAGGCCTTGTGGCCAACCCTGTATCGTGACGTTCAGGAAGTCCTAGACCAATGTGAGGTATGCAAGAAATTTTCCAAAAGCAAAGTCCCTCCAAAATCAATACTATCCATCCGCACACAACTACCCTTCAAGGTGTGGGCCCTTGACGTTGTTGGCCCCATGCCAGGGAAACACAACAATAAGAAATACATCATCAACACTATAGACTTTGCTACACAATGACCAGTAGCCCAAGCAGTAAAGGCGCACACTGGCAATGAAGTGCGGCAGTTCATAGGAAGAGAAATAATCAGCAAGTTTGGAAAGCCAGAACTCCTGATAACTGACAGAGGGAAAGAATTAACCTCTGAAGACACCAACATATACCTCACTAAAAATAGGGTCAAACACACTGGGACAACACCATACCATCTGCAGGCCAATGGACGTGTAGAGCAGCTAAATGGCAGCCTTGTGTAAGCCTTGGCCAAGCTCACCACTGGGAGACCTGAAGACTGGTATAAGCAGCTATTGACTGCACTACTTGTGTGCCAAACCCAGGTGAACATATCCACCGGAAAAAGTCCTTTTGAGTTGATATACAGCACACAGCCCAATATCATTCAAGCATTAACAGGATCCAAGCTGGAAATTCCAAGCAAAGTCCTCCCTCACTCAGACCCTCATGTTATAGAGGCTAACAGTAAGCAAACAGAAAAAGAAAACAAGCATCTGTAAAAAACTTTTGTCCCCATCCAAGATAGACATGAAGTTGGTGACAAAGTTTGGGTCATGAACGTTGATAAAAGCAAACTACAACCCAAAAAAGTAGGTCCAGCAATTATCCTAAAGGTAAAAAAAATAACACTTACTTTGTGCAAGGACTTGGGAAGCTCAAACAGGACAAAATTCTCCACCATGATTGCCTGAGACCCTGCAAAGCAAGAAAAAACAACACAAAACTGCCCTGCTCACCACAGAACAACAGCTAGTACAGTATGGCTCCTGGGCTCCTGACAACCTCCCCAACAACCTACCACCAGAGGAGGCCAACCTTCAGTTGGGGGGGTGTCAAAACAGCAGGATCAACCCATCAGCAAGGTTCCAAGTAAGCAGGTTCATGACCTGCAATCCAATTACCTGGTGTCACATATCCTGAATGAATTAGACAAAAAGTTGTCCATCTAGGGATTAAGCGATGGAACAATCCCGCAGTTGCGCTATTGCATCCTGATTTTACTAGGGATAAAGACGTTTAAAACGCCCCTAAAACATGTGTTCAATTTGCCTTTTGAACGCGCACAAGGCACAGGCTTCACTTCCGGGATTATAAATAGAACAACAAAGTTATTTATATCTATCTCCTTAAGGAAAGCCGCAAGGAAGCGGTTGTTCTCTTACGCAGGACTTTTAGCTGTGCCAATCCACTCTCCTCCATTAGGGAAGTTCTTCTGTCTGTGCCTCCCTGCCTCTGGTAGCAATTCCTCTACCTCACACTATATAAGTGCAATACTATCTAAACAAAAACCAGTTTTGTCTATACACCTTATTATTCTTCTGTCCTTCATAGGCTGTCACTATACCATCAACAGGTATAGTACTAAGAATTAGGTCATTGACTAACTGTTTGTAGAAAATAGCAACCCTTTGCTGTAACTTTTACGACATTGGCGCTCATGTCTTACAACACCAACAGCCCCCACCCCCACGGTCCTTTCAATGAGGAGGGAGGAATGCCCCTGGCCCAGTCTCCTGCCACTGCTTCTCCTTATCACCAGGCACTGGCCTTTACTGCTGCTAATGCCCATGCTGGGGAAAGAGCAGGTGCTCCCTATGGCCTGCCTAACCTAAGCCAATTCATGCCAGAACATCAACGCCCCCAAGCTATTGTTTTTGGTCAACCACTGCTCCTACAAGCCCCTGCCCCCTTGGAGATGGACGCCAACTCTTCACCTTCTGGGGACGCCATCCGTAATGCCATACACGCCATAGACACTGGTGCTGCTGGTAATGGTTCTTGCTCTGAACACCTGGTCATTCAGCAGCCTTCTGCTGAAAACGCCTTGGGTTGCTTTCAGAATCTCTCCTAGTTCAACCCTGACCAGCTCCGCCGTGACCTCCGTACTGTTAAACATATCAAGGACTACCTACACCAATTTGCCCATCCTGCTGTATGCCACAACCAAATGCACCTGGGCTGCATCCAAATCCTAGTGCATGACCAGGGAATACTGGTATCTAACCAACAGACGTTCCTCCAGGTTCTGTACTCTGAGCTTGGCAATACTTTCACCACTGTCAATCAGTATCTTGCTAAAGTCACCAACACCCAGAAAATTATGCTCCACTGGGTTGATGCCATCAAAGAAGGTATAGCTAAGCTAGTTCCAGTGCATGTGGTACAGACCCTCACCCATAAGGGTGTAGACACTAATTGGATTAGTGTGGTTACAAACCACATGCTGGAGACTGGCCCCATGGTTCAAAGCCTGACTCATGAGGTGGAAGTCTTAGCCCACTGCCTTGCCACCATCCCCTTGTTCACCCTCACTTCTGCCACCACTGAAAACTCTTCTTCCAGCGCCCTTCTTGGTCAAGACATCCTTGAGCTCTTTGATCACTACAAGAAGATGCAGATGGAATTGGTCCAGCAGAGTGCCAATCTTGCCTTCCTGTTTGATGGCTACCACACTGTGTCAGAACTTCAGGATTGTCTCAAACTTTGCCAATCACATGACAGAGCCAACAGCCAGACCCAAGTCAGGAAGGACAAGGAAGTAATAGCCTTGCTCCAAGCTGAGCTTGCCACCCACAAAAACGCATCACCTCTCTGGAAGATGAATTGGATATCACCCATCAGGAGAACAAGGTCTACCAAGATGAGCTGGACAAGCAACAACTTCTCCTGGACGCCTTCCAGAGCCAATTAGATAGGATGGACAGTAAGATTATGGCCGTCAACTTACAGGCTATTTCCATCAACTCCAAGAGTCATCACAGTCCACTGAGGTCCTCTAGTCCTGAGTTCTATCATAGCTATAAAAGCAATGAGGAACACACTTGGTTGGCTCCTAACGCTGTACAAGTATTAGAGCCAGTACTGGAGTCTGATGATGACGTCCTGGCCACCCCTGAAGCTTCTGGAGCTGCTCAAAACAGAGAAGGTGAACGCAAAGCCCAGCAAGAGGAAAATTGTTGCTGCACCTCTGAGGCTAGGTTTGATGCCTCCACTCTCAGCTGTTCCTTTCTCACCCGCTCTCCAGTGAGGATCACACCTGCTCCCCTCCAACATGGCTCCAACAACTTCAAGCCTGTCAATCTACCCAAGTTTGACTGCAAGAGCAATGTGGCCATGTTCTTACGTCTGTACCAGAACTCCATGTATGGCACAGACAATGTCATGAGAGACTCCACAATCATCAACTGTCTGGATGCTGAAACTCAAACCATTATCTTGCCACGTCTCCCTGAGAATGGCTGGACTTTTGCCAACGTCTCCAGAGCCTTGACAGAAGAATTTGGTAGCCAAGAAGCACTCCTTGGTTGTAAGATGGACTTCACTGACACCAAGTTAAAGGTGGGGGAAACCCTAGAAGACTTCACTTCTAGGTTCTACCTTGAAGCTCAAACTCTGTTGTCTATGAGTGCAGTGCAGTTTATTGATGTGCAGTCAGCACTCCTTAATGCTATACGTGTCAACTGGGAACTATCTCTGGCCCTTAAGTCAGGCATTTACAACGCTAGCACTGTACCAGATCTGATCCGCCTCCTACACATCTACAAGGAGGAGTTCAAAGTCCCTCTTCCTGAAGGCTGCCCTTGCCAGCAATCTGAGCATAGAACCCGCGTGGCTATCAAGATACCCAAGCCTTCCAACAAGGTTGGGCCTGCTCCAGTCAACAATGGCCCCTGTACTTGCTTCAAATGTGGTATGGCTGGCCACTTCTCTTGGGAATGTAGGAATCCACGCCAAAAGATCCATCATGTAGGCATGGAGGACACTGAGGAGGACAATGCCAAAGACGCTGATATTGAGGAGGACAATGAGGACCAGTCAAAAAACTACTAAGCAGACAGGACAAGGAGAAATCCTTGGCTGCCTTTGTAATTTTGACACCCTCATATCCCCCATACCACTGCCCCCTGACAAGCCAGATCAGAGGCCTGCTGTCTTGCCATTCTCTGGGACTAACCCTAAGGATGAACCCTCTCTGATTGACTTCAACTCCCAACCAATACATGAGGATTTGGAGTCTGACAGAGTTCAAGAGGACCTCCTCCATTGAGTCCTCACTGTTAACACACAAACTCATTAGACTACGCTTTGCCCTGAGGTGGTTATCCCCCAAATAGCTCAGAGAACAGTATCCTTACCCTATGCTGAACAACTGGCTCAACCAGGCATTGAAGTCACTCATGAGGAGGAAAGTGCTGAACAACTGGCCAAGCTGCTCCGCACAGTAAATGTCTCAGCACCGCTAGAATTCCTCAAGGAAGTAAGCCCAGCTGTGGGAGCTGCTATGACTACCTTCCTGGAGAAGTTCAAAGGACTAAGCGTACACCAGGTCTTGAAGATTGTGGAGATCAGAGAGGACCGCCAAGATTGCATCTATATCAACCTGGTAGTGAACAAGACTCATGTCCAGGCCATACTGGATACTGGTGCCCCTGGAAACATTATATCCTCGCGGCTGGTTAAGAAGCTTAAGCTGGCACCAGACTTGGCCTACCATGAAGAGTTTGGTACTTCTGGGCCACTGATCACTAGAGCAAAAGGAGCCTTCTCTTCTCTCCCTCTTTGCTTTGGGAAGCTAATGGTCACTGCTCCTGCTATAGTCCTGGAAAACAACAGCTATGACATTCTTATTGGGACTAGCTTCATGGTTCAGTATGGCACTGTGACTAACCATGGAGACCATACATTTGGAGTATTGGGCTATTCCATACCCATGTTCTATCATGGTGATCACCCACCTGACCTGCCCTTACAACATCTGCACTACTTCAATCTGGAGTATGCCAACAGAGAGCTTCAAGTTGCTTATACACTGCGTAGTAAGAAGGTCAAGGTGCTACCTCTCTTAATTGGGGAAGCCAAGGGTATTCCAGTCTACGCCTCCTGTTATGTGACTATCCCACCTGGCGCCCAGGTGATCCACAATACAGGCCTCTTGCTGGCTCTACCAGCTGGCACTCATGGAGAAATTTTTGGCATCCCTAATCCCTCCAGACTAGAACCATGGGCTGCTCCAGGCATCCTCATGCCAAGTGAGAAGAAGGTACTCATACTCTTAGCCAACATGAGTTGTGAAGCTATGGTTGTCTCCAAACACCAACTTCTGGCTTATATACAACTGGAAGAGCATGACAACCTGCAGGAGACTGCCCTCTTTGCAGACTTCTCTGAGTTGGGTCTACCCTGTGAGCAACCACTGGTGCTATTGGCCATAAGCTGCAACTCTATATCTGGCCTCTCTGAAGAGCAGAAGGATCAAGCTATGGATCTCTTTACCCAGTATAAAGATGTGTTTTACAAGGATGATTATGACCTGGGTAAGGCTGCAGATGTTGCTCATCATATTGACACCCAAGGCAGTCCACCTATTCACTCCAGACCTATACAGCACAGTCAAGCCAATCATGCTGTGGCTAACAAAGAGCTTCAGAAGCTATTGGGATCTGGCTTACTGGTCCCCAGTAAAAGCCCTTGGGCTTCCCCTCTCCTGATTGTCAAAAAGAAGGATGGAAGCAACCATGTGGTGATTGACTACTGTTGACTGAATGCTGTTACCAAGAAGGATTCATATACCCTCCCTCGTATTGACAATACCTTGGACCAACTGGGTGGCACCAAGTTCTTCAGCGCCATGGACCTTATCAGTGGGTACTGGCAGATTGACCTACCCCCTGCTGGTCAAGAAAAAAGTGCAATCATCACTGACCAAGGGCTATTTCAACCCACAAGGATGCCTCAAGGTCTGTCCAATGCCCCAGCTACCTTTCAACAGGCTATGGATGCAGTGATGGGCGATCTCAAACTCACCAGTGTCTTGGTCTATCTGGATGACATTAATGTATTCTCCCAAACCTTTAATGATCACCTACAACACTTGGAGGAAGCTTCCAGAGGTTACTTGCAGCTAATCTCAAGCTCAAGCCACGCAAGTGCAACTTCTTCAAGGAGCACCTTGAGTTTCTGGGGTTCATCATTAGCCAAGATGGACTCTGCCCTGTACCTCTGAAGGTGGAAGCCATTGAGCAAATGCAGATCCCAGCCAATAATCAGGATGTGCAGGTCTTCCTGGGGATGATTGGATACTACAGTCGCTTTATCCCCAACTTTGCATCCCTGGGTGACCCCCTTTTTCAGCTTCTCCAAGCTGATAAGGAATTCTTCTGGAGCCCAGTGTGCCAATCTGCCTTCAATGCTCTCAAGGGGACACTGACTACAGCCCCTGTGCTGGCCTACCCTGACTTTGCCAAGCCGTTTGTGGCTCATACAGATGCTAGTCTGACAGCAATTGGGGGTGCTCTCTCTCAACTGGACTCCAACAGACTTGAACACCCTGTTGGATACTGCTCACGTACGCTTAATGTTCATGAGAGGAACTACACTGTCACCAAACAAGAGTGTCTGGCTGTGACATACTCCTATCAACAATTCAGAGTCTATCTCCATGGGATTCATTTCACAGTTGTAACAGACCATGCCTCCTTGCAATGGCTGAAGACCCTCAAGGACCCCAAAGGACGTCTGGCGCGTTGGGCCATTAAACTTCAGGCTTATGACTACGAGATTATTCATCAAGCTAGGGCAGCTCACCAGAATGTTGACTGTCTCTCCCGACTTCCCACTGTTGCCTTAGTATCCCCCATGGCTGACATTCTCTATGACAAGCTTATGGAGGATCCTTCTTTGTGGGGAGAGGAGCCAGTAGAGATACAGAGGGCTCTCAAGAAGTTAGCTGTTGATACCAAGGTCTCTAAGGGACAACTCCTGAAGCTTTGTGGAGACTCTTGGCTACCCTACATACGCCCATCCCTATGCATGGACTCAGTGGTGGCCGCTCACAAGACTACTGGCCATGGTGGCATACAGAAGACGTTAGCTCTGCTACAGCAGCACTGCTTCTTGGAAGGAATGCACACTGACGTAGTGGATACACTAGCCAACTGTCATGACTGCAACATTGAGAGGCCTAAGGTTGCCAAGTTTCAACACATACTGGTACGCCCTGGGTTTGCCTTCCACACTGTAGCCATTGACGTAGTGGGCCCCCTGCCAGCTACCAACAGTCACAACAAGTTCATCATTGTTGCAGTTGACCATCTGACTAAATGGGTAGAGGCCAATGCAATTCCCAACCAATCTGTACTGATGACAGCCACATTCATCCTGGAGAATATCATATACAAACATGGTTGCCCCCAGATCCTGCTGACAGACAATGGTACCAACTTCACCAGTTATATCATCCCCCACCTTAACCAACTGATGGGAATCCGTGGGACACTATCCAATCCTTATCACCCAAAGAAAAATGGCATGGTAGAGCGCACTAATGGGAGCCTGGTCCAGATACTCCAGAAGCTCAGTCACTAACATGAGGCTGAATGGGATATCTTCCTGCCTGTGGCCACCTTTGCATACAACATTAGGTACCATTGGGCCACTAGCAAGCCGCCCTTCCAACTGCTCTACAGCTGGCAACCAGGACTTCCCCCTTTACTATATTCCTTGATAAAGCCCAGCCTGGCTGTGTCCCCAGAGGCGTACCTCAATAAGCTGGTTCAAACCCTTATTTGCTTGCAATCAGAGGCCTACACTGTAAACTTAAACCATAAGTTGCAGGACCTAGAACAAGCTGCATCCAAACGCCCTGCCTTACCCACTTACCTGGTAGGAGACTCAGTTTACTTCTTCAGCAATAGCAGGTACAGCCACAAATTCAAACTTGCCTCCCTTTGGCAAGGTCCAGTTCAAGTTATCTAGAAGACCGGCCCCAACTCCTACACCCTTAAGGAGCCCCATTCTGGGCAATTGATCACTAGAGTACACGCTCAGTATATGTGTGCTGCTCCTAGTGACCAAGAGGAAGCCCCAATGAGGACACTAACCCAAAAAAACAAAAGCCTAATTAAAAAATTCCATGGGTTGTTGTCCTATTTGCAATAGTGTTGCACCATAGTATGAGGAATAAGAATAAAAGAACAAGGTGTTTATTGGAGACTGACAAGACTCTTCCAGTACCACACCAACTGTTCTACCACCTGAATGACAGCCAAGAAAAAACTGGGTGCCTACAGATCCACAAAGCCAATGACCAAGGATTGGGCAACAAACCCCCACCAAGCGGGACACACAATTGACCCCAATGTCCACAGGAAAGGCGACCCCCAAGAAGATACAGTCCCACAGAAGACTCTTGCAAAGGGCATACTCTACTGGGACCTGATCACCCACCATGTAGAATAAGGATAAGGCCCACTCAAGGAAGACCCCCATGTTCTCCTCCTGCTTGGTATTACACCAGTTGGTTCCTCAAAGAACAAGGTTGCCCGCCATCACCATTGGCACCAGATGGGCAGTCCCCTCCACTGTGTATGACTTCAACACTTCCTGGAAGGCTTGCCAAAGACGTTGCTCAAAGTTGTCAGAGGTTTTCCAACTGACTGGTTGAGCGTCGGTAACCCCAGGTGTTGCCCAAGCACAAAGGACTGACTTTACTATATTGGATACCGTCCCCTGTTGCAAGACTGAAAGGCCTTGACCCTCAAATTGGAAATCCTTCAGCTGAGCCTCCAAGTATTCTTCTGCCGCCCACATAGAGAACCGCCAATGGATACTGTTACCCCTTTGCAACCCAGTTCCTGTCACCTCCCTGGGCTCACTCAAAGCTAGGAACAGCGCAGCAAAAAATGGGTCTGTCCCCCCTAAGGCCAGCTGAGGCACCAGTAGCTGATCTAAGTGAACCCCCAAGTCCAGGTAGCTGCTGTCCACATCATGCAGGACTACTTGCTTCCCTGCTGCCTTCATTGCCTCCACTGGCCTGGTATATTTGTGCCTCCTTGGAATTACCACTTGCACCTTCTTCAAGACTCTTCTTGTGACTCTTCTAGAGGGACTGTTCACCATAGCCGTCACCTTGAGATGCCAGCCATTTTTAAACCTGTTGTCTAATCCAGTGGAGAGAAATGTTGCAGATCCTAAATGGATTAGACAAAAATTTGTCCATCTAGGGATTAAGCAGTGGAACAATTGCACAGTTGCGCTATTGCATCCTGATTCTACTAGTGATAAAGACGTTTAAAACACACCAAAAACAGGTGTACAATTTGCCTTTTGAATGCGCACAAGGCACAGGCTTCACTTCCGGGATTATAAATAGAACAACAAAGTTATTTATATCTATATCCTTAAGGAAAGCCGCAAGGAAGCGGTTGTTCTCTTGAGTGGAACTTTTAGCTATGCTAATCCACTCTCTTCCATTTGGGAAGTTCTTCTGTCTGTGCCTCCCTGCCTCTGGTAGCAATTCCTCTGCCTCACACTATATAAGTGCAATACTATCTAAATAAAAACCAGTTTTGTCTATACACATTATTATTCTTCTGTCCTTCATAGGCTGTCACTATACCATCAACAGGTATAGTACTAAGAATTAGGTCACTGACTAACTGTTTGTAGAAACTAGCAACCCTTTGCTGCAACTTTTACAACACCCGGCCACTCAAAGCCAGACTAAGAAGTCAACTCAAATTGCCAAATCCAACAACATGAACAAATGCTGATCCCCTAAAGTGGATACCTTGTTTTGGCACTTGACTCATTACCAGGATCAAGCCATCCCCCTTCATCATCCAACTGTGTGATCAACACTATCATGTTCCTGTTACCCATGATTCATACCAACTATATAATCATTATCTCTAAATAAAAATATTATCTAGTTTCTAAATATTTCCCCCCTTGTAACTCTGCTAAAACAGCACAGTTACAACACTAAAAATTGCAGGGTAGATCAAAGGGGGAAAGGAGCCATCTGAACACTGCAAAGCAACAGATAAAACCATATGACCAAAGTTACTAACAAATTTTGAACTTTATAAGATTGGAGAATGATGAAGCAAGGTCTTTTACAACTCTTGTGTTCATTTAAAGGAAGGGGGTGGAATTTGGATGAGAAGTTGAATGTTCAAAACTGATTGACCAATGATATGAGGGAACATGGATGCATCTCTTGAGGCAGGAATATCTGGAAAATCCAAATGGACAAAATGAAAGGGAAAACTGACTCAACTAAAATTGAGAAACCTGTCTTGAATGTAATTACCACTGCTTCTGGATGCTCTTGCATATAATATTTAACCAGAGATGTCTCTTGGGTGGGTTTGGTGGGTGTTGTGAAGTGATTGGTTATAAACTAGCTTTCACTGCAACAACTATTAATCCATTAAGCTCAGTGAACAATAGAACAATGGTACTCTCATACTGGATGATAACTAGTCTGACTGATCAACTAAGTTGCACTTCAAAGTCATATTAACTAATGATCATCTGATCATTAGGTTAATATAGGGCTAACTGGTAGAGGAACCTGGCTGCAGAACAGAGAAACCTGGCGCTCTGTGGCTCCTATTAATCCCTCAAATACTATATAAATCTCTACTTGATTTATAAATAAAAGATCAAATTTACATAACTTATACTTTATTATACGCATTAGGCTGGAGATCTATCTTAGCTTAATCTTTAATAATAATTAAGGTCATGTTCAAGTTAAGCAAATGCAGTAATCATTCACCATACCCAAAAATATGACATTGGTGCTCACCCTAGCATGCACCAGCCCAATGCTACTTGCTGCCCTACTGGGGACTTGTCTTTTTTGCGGGGAGGAGATGGAGATAACCTTCTCTATGCTTTCATCTGCCATCTTTAGGACCACTCCAATGGGCTCTTCACTGAGATCAATTGCCTTGCTAGAACAAGGGATGGTCTGCCTAACAAATTTGTTGCATTTGGTCAATTTATGACTGACGTACAACACCCCTGCCAGATTGAGGATCAATCTCCTTTGCACCTTGACGTCTCAATCCCAATGGAAGTGAACAGAAATGCAGAGCCTACTCAGAAGCAGCTGGAGCAGGCCATAGGCAGTATGAACTGCGGTGCATACCAGAACAGAGAAGTCCATGAGAAGCTGGCAGTACTACCATCATATGGTACAACGGCTAAGGATAAGTTCTGAAACTTTACAGGGATTACTCCTAACAAGCTTTAGTTGCAGATGAAAATGATCAAACAAGAAAAAGAGTATATCCATAGCTTTGCACATCCCGCTATTTTTCACAACTGTATCCACTTGGGCTATCAACTTTCTCTTATTTTACATCAGGGAAACTTAATAAACAATCAGCAAGCATCCCTCTGACAACTGTACAATGAGCTTGTAAGCTCCATGTCCAACATCAGCCATCAATTAAATAGTTTGGCTGGATAGCAGAATTTCACTGTAAATTGGTCAGCACAGTTAGAAGAACAGATGACTAACTATGTGGTCACAATGTTTGGAACCATGCTTGAACACAAAGGACTGGACAATAATTGGCTTGGCACAGTCACCCACCACGTCTCAGGGGCAGAAGCCACTTTCTGCTTTCTATGCAGTGAGGTGGAGTTGTACTGTCATTTGATAAGAATGATTGAGGATGGAGTTTCTACAGAACCCAACAAGGAAACCACTGTCATAGTCCAAAGAGACATGGAGGAGCTATCTGCACATTTCAGCGAGATTGACAAGGGCCTTTGACAATCTCCTGCTGATTGTAGTCATTTCTACATAGAATTCTCTAAGCTTGCAAAACTGATTGAGAATAATCACAACCACACAGAAGAAAATCACAATAATCTGGAAAGATTAAGGAATAGCCATCAGGCTACACAGGAAAAGAATGATGTGCTTCTTGATAAGCAGGGATTGCACATTGAGAGACTTGAAGACAAATTGCACGTAGACAACCACACAATTAAAGATCCAACCCAAGAAGTACAATCACAATGTAGCAATATTTTATTGCTACAAGGCCAAGTAGAGCAGCTACTCCAGGTACACGTAAGCCAGACTGTGTTGGAGCCAGGGCCACAGGCAACTACCAGAAAAAGCCAAAGTGTCTTATCCACCACCAGCCAGGCAATGTCAGAAGACTGTTGCTCCTTCCATAGTTATGAATGCAACAAGGACAATATAGGCCGGACAATGAGGAAGGTCTACGTGACCAAGCCAGTATTGGATAGTAGCAAGACACCCCTCCCTGGTGCTGCAGCTTAAACTTCCAGGATCAGTAACAACGCCAGGGAGGCAGCCTCAGAAGCACAATTCCGCGCCTTGACCCAGAGGAATACCTTGCCTCCGCCCAGAAGAAGCTATAACTTTAGCACCTCCTTGGTGATCCAGAACTTTAAGCCTACAAATCTACCAAAGTTTGACAAAAAGGCAAACATTCACATGTTTCTCTGTCTGTACAATAACTCTATGTATGGTGCAGACAAAGCCATGAAAAACACTGCCATTTTTAACTATCTAGATTTGGAAACTCAGACTATAATAATGCCAAGACTGCCTAAGCAAGGCTGAACCTATGAGAACGTGTCCAGGGCCCTGATCACAGAGTTTGGTAGTGAGGAAGCTCTATTTTGCCGTTAATATAGATTTTACAGAAGGAAAGATTAAGAAGGGGGAAAGCCTAATGGATTTCTCTGAGCGCTTCTATCTGGAAGCACAGACTCTAGTTTTGATGGGTGCAGCTACTTTTGTTGATGTAAAAGGAGCCCTTCTTAACTAGGTACATCCCAACAGAGAGCTTTCCATTACTCCAAAATATGGAATCTATGGTGCAAAAACAGTCCCTGAACTCATGCGCCATTTGTGATCTTTTAAAGAGCAGTTTGAGGTTCCTTTCCCAGACTACAAGAAATTCACTTCCTTCTCTTATAATGAACCCAAAGGCAAGACTTGGGAGAAGGATCCCTTGAAGAAGTCAACAACTGTTGCAACACCCCTAACCAACAGCACTGCAATTAATTGCACATGTTACAAGTGTGGGCAATTAGGACATCTTGGGATTGTAAGCAACCCAAGGCCAAAGTCCAGCACTTGGGCCAGGAAGACAGCAAAAAGGACAAGAAAGAAGACAAAGAGGACAGAGAAGAAGATGGGGAGGAGTCAAAAAACTGCTAAGCAGTCAGGTTGAGGAGAAAACACTGACTGCTAGTAGTAACCAATCCTCTCCACCAATTGACCCAGACCCCAACATTCCTGATTGTGACAACTGCCTGCTGGATCAGGAAGCCTGTCCGGAAAGATACTTGCCTGATAAAGAAGAAATAAATGAAGACTTGCTTCACAGAGTTTTATCTGCCAACACAGTCACCAGGAAACAGGCAATTCAGACAGAAAGCCTACCTTCCCAAGAAGCTGTTGATACTGTCTCTATACCTTACGCTGAGCAGCTTTCCATGCCTTACACTGAGGTCACACACAAAAGTGACAGTGTTAAAAAATTGTCTCAACTATTGAGGTCAGTGCAAGTTTCCACAAACTTGGATACCTTAAAGTCTCTGAAGCCCAAGTTAACAACTGCGCTAGAATCATTTCTTGCCCAGTTTAAAGGGTTAGACTTCATAAGGTTACCAAAATCACCTCTCCTCATTATGGAGAAAGACACAACTGCACGTACATTGAACTAGTGGTTCATAAACTTCAAGTAAAAACAATTCTGGACTCTAGAGCCCCTGGTAACATTGTGTCAACCAGGCTAGTCAAGAAGCTGAAACTAATGCCAGATTTGGACTACAATGAGGGATTTGGAACTGCTGGACCTGACAGAACAAAGGCATTGGGAGCCTACTCATCTTTACCATTATGTTTTGATAAATTGGTGGTGACAGCTCCAGCAATAGTGCTGCGCAATGAGAGCTACAATATTTTGATTGGAAAAAGCTTCATGGCAACTTATGGGACTATCATCAATCATGGGGATAGCACCCTCAGAATTTTGGGTCACTCCAAACCTATGTTTCACCACAGTGACAGACCAAAAGATCTTCCTACAAAAAAGGTACACTATATCAATATGGAATACACCAATGGAGATATGCCAGTAGTGTACACCTTATGACAGAGCAAAATTAAGGTCTTACTACTGGACACTAAAGAGTACAAAGGGATCCCCTTATATTCTTCCAGAAAATTCTTCATCCCAAGTGAATCTCAAGAAATTCACAATACAGGCCTGAGCCTCAGCTTTACAAAAGGGATGCATGGTGAAGTATCTGGACTCCATAATGGTTCACAACTAGAACCATGGATTCTCCCTGGTATTGTCATGCCATCCTAAAATGAGATTTTAGTACTCTTGGGAAATCTTTCTGATAAAACACTGAAGGTGAAGAAACATCAGCTTCTGGGCTATATGAAGTTAGAAGAAAACTCTAGCCTTGCAGATGTCATCCCATTTGGTGAATTCATCAAGTTTGCGCTACCGTGCAATCAGCTGAGTGCTCTATTGCTAATTCCGCACAACTCTCTAAATGGACTGACAGAAGACCAGAAAGATCAAGCCATACACCTCTTTGAGAAATACAAGGACGTCTTTGCGGAGAACAATCATGACCTAGGGAAAGTTCTGGGAGTTGAACATGTATTGGATACACAAGGGACTGCTCCTATACACTCAAGACCAATAAGACGTAGTCTGGCCAACCAAGCCATTGTCAATGAAGAACTACAGAAAATGCTCACAGCTGGCCTCTTGGTTCCCAAAAAGAGTCCTTGGTCTTCACCACTGTTGATTGTAAAGAAAAAGGACAGGTCAAATCATGTGGTAATGGATTATTGCAGGTTGAACTCAGCCACAAAAAAGGATTCTTACCTGTTGCCATGCATTGACAACACTCTGGATAAGTTAGGAGGCGCAAAGTACTTCAGTGCAATGGATTTGATCAGTAGATACTGGCAGATTGACCTTCCGGAGGCAGACCAGGAAAAGCGCGCCATTATTACAGAACAAGGCCTTTTCCAGCCAACTATGATACCACAAGGACTTGCAAACGCCCCCGCAACCTTCCAACAAGGCATGGATTCTGTGATGGGAGACCTTAAGTTAACTTGCGTACTGGTCTACTTTGATAACATTAATATCTTTTCACGGACCTTTGATCAGAATTTGGACCATTTAGAGGCAGTGTTTCAATAACTTATTGCATCTAACCTCAAGCTAAAACCAAGGAAGTGTAAATTCTTTAAGGAACACTTGGAATTCCTTGGTTATATCATCAGTAAAGATGTTTTACAGCATGTTCCTGCTAAAGTTGAAGCCATCATACACATGCAAACACTGTCCAAAAAAAGAGATGTTCAGGTGTTTCTAGGAATGATTGGTTATTACAGAAGGTCTATACCAAACTTTGTAGGTCTAGGAGGTCCACTTTTTTACTTGTTGAAAACTGAGGACAAATTTTCATGGACAGCAGGATGCCAGAAAGCCTTTGAGGACTTAAAAGCCACGTTGGTGACAGAGCCAGTACAGGCATATCCTAACTTTGATTGCCCCTTAATTGTGCACACATATGCTAGTTTTACAGCAATTGGTGCTGTCATTTCTCAGATAGACAATGATGATTAAGACCATCCTGTAGGGTATTGTTCCTGCACACTCAATAGTCACAAAAGGAACTATACAGTCACTGAGAGGGAATGCCTAGCAGTCATTTATGCCTGTCAACAATTTAGAGTGTGCCTCCACAGAGTACACTTTACAGTGGTAACTGATTATGTCTCACTTAAATGATTGATAACCCTGAAGGATCCTGAAGGACAACTGGCACAATGGGCTATTAAGCTACAAGCTTACAACTACAAGATAATCCATTGCACTGGAGTTATGCATCAGAACACAGATTGCCTTTCACGTCTTTCTATCATAGCCTTGGTTTCTTCAGCAGCGGACAAACTCTACAACAAGCTGATGCTGAAACCTTTTATGTGGAGGGAGGAACCGCCCAAGATTCAGAAAATACTGAAGACTCTTGCAGTGGATACTTGTGTTAAAGACAAACAGCTTCTCAAGAAGTATAAAGAGAAGTGATTACCCTATATTTGGCCATTCTTACATACTGATGCAGTAGTATCAGCTCACCGTACTGTGGGTCACAGTGTTTCAGAAGACCCTCAATCTGCTACAGCAGCATTGCTACTGGGAAGGAATGTATTCAGATGTATTGGAAACCCTGGCTGCTTTCCATAACTGTACCATAGAGCAACCAAAGGTCTTGCGCTACCAACACCAATTAATCTAACCTGGTTTTGCGTTCCATACTGTTGCTATAGACATAGTAGGGCCCCTTCCACTGACTGATAGAAAGAACAAGCTCATAATTGTAGCAGTAGACCAACTTACCAAATGGGTAGAAGCAAAGGTAATCCTGAATCAGTTAGCACTGACCACAGCCAAGTTCATTCTTGAGAACATACTCTATAAACATGGCTGCCCACAGACATTGCTAACAGATAATGGGACAAATTTCACAGGATACATGATACCCAGAACAAACAAACTTAGGGGTATTTGTAGCACCCTGTCAACACCATACCATCCCCAAACAAATGTAATGGTAGAAAGGACAAATGAAAGCCTGGTACAGATCTTAAGGAAGCTTAGTCACCAGCATGAAACGGAATGAGATACATATTTTCCGGCAGCTACCTTTGTGTACAACATAGGATTACACAGAGCTACTGTAAAAAGTCCCTTACAGCTTCTTTATGATTGACAGTCAAGCCTCCCGCCACAACTCTACAGTTTAGTTAAAACTAATGATCCCCTTACACCCAATGCTTATTTGAAGAGATTAGCACAGACACTAATCAAACTACAGTCTGAGGCATACTCTAATAATTTGGCAACACTGGGAAAAAGCATGGATTGTGCAATAAAAACTTGGCTGTCTCTCCCTGCATAAGATATAGAAAGCTTGGTATACTTTTAGAGTAACCAAGGGTATGGTTGTGAAAGAAAACTTGCCTTGCTATGGCAAGGTCTGGTAAAGTAGTCCATAAAGTGGGAGTAGATAGCTACACTCTCAAGGATCTGGAAACAGGCCACCTGATCACTCAAGTCCACATGCAGTACATGTGCAAGGCTCCAAGTGGTCAAGCATAAACCCCTTTATGGATAACAATTTGGAAAAAGAAAAACCTAATGAAAATATTCCATGAGTTGTTATCCTATTTGCATCAAGAAAGAGATCAGGATTATAGTAAGAGAGAATAGGACAGGTTAGGCAAACAGCACTTTATTAAGTTACCATTGACTCTAGACCCAGACGCAACTGAATGAGGACCTTGGCAACCGCTGCATAGATTATCTAGACACTAGATAGCCAGCAGAATGCAAAAGGAAGAAAAGGAGACTCATCTACGGGAAGGAAATTGACACAGTTTATGCCAATAGAATAAGGGAACACAAGTCCAAGCAAGACACATTTCCAGAGAAGACTCTCTCTGAGCATATTCCTCTGGTGTCTTACCTCCTACAGAGTACATGACTCCAAGAAGCCACTCAATATACTTGGGCATATGGTGCAGTCTCTTATGATAAACAACCTTGGAGCCACTAAGCACCAAGTTTACAACTAACATCATGGACTGACAACTTCCTACTCAACTATAACTAAGAAAGTCCAGGGTAGTACTCATAGCTTGTTGCAACCAATATTTGTGACTATCCAAACCATTCCATAAGGCACAGGGCCAACAGCAGACCTAGGATTAGACCACTCTGTAAAAAACAGCTCAAGAAGTTTAAGAGCACAAGAGATCTGATTGTCTGTCAAGCATATCCCATCAAAGGAGAAGTCTTGAAGGCACAACTGGGCATATCTTATGAGTTTTACCATAGGTATACGCCAGTGAACATTATTCCCCACTTCAAGCCTTTTTGTGGAGATCATGTAAGGGTTCTCCAGATCTAACATAAGTGTCAACCACATAACCACCAGCCCATGGAAATGCAGAGTAGGAATCTTTTCCCAACAAAAAATAGCAATCATTTTGATATAGGAATCTTGACTATCCTCTTGTATTACCCCAGAAGAATGGCTTGCTTCATCCTTGTTCAACTCTTGAAGGAGATCAGTCAAGCTTGGCCCAGGTTCATTAGATCTATTAGTGGACACGGGTGTAGGAGCCTTGCTCTTGCTAATACGGTTTCTTTTCTTGGCAATAGTGGAGAGTTGTGATGAAGTAGGCATACTGGAGTCTTGTACAACAGAACTCCTTGATGGTGGACTTGGCTTATATGAAACTGTGCTAGATGAACTATCAAGAGTTGCATCTATTTTGCCACCTAAAATTTCAGTGAAATCAGTCTCATCTGAGACTAGCACAGGCAAGTGAAAAAGTATGTTGTCAACAGGAATTCCAGTTATTCCCCTTTGGGCTTTGCTGGTTCTCCGTTCTGGAACATCTGTGTAACATACAACTGGCTTCCTGTTCCTTTTTGGTTGACTTACCATACTGAAAGAGGTTGATAGATTTTTACAGTAGTGTATAGTTTAGTGGGGGGAATTTTGTGAAGTGATTGGTTGTAAACTAGCCTTCACTGTAACAACTATTAATCCATTAAGCTCAGTGAACAATAGAACAATGGTACTCTCATACTGGATGATAACTAGTTTGACTGATCAACTAAGTTGCACTTCAAAGTCATATTAACTAATGATCAGATGATCATTAGGTTAATATTGGGCTAACTGATAGAGGAACCTGGGTGCAGAACAGAGGAGCCTGGTGCTCTGTGGCTCCTATTAATACCTCAAATACTATATAACTCTCTCCTTGATTTATAATTAAAAGATCAAATTTACATAACTTATACTTTATTATACGCATTAGGTTGGAGATCTATCTTAGCTTAATCTTTAATAATAATAAAGGTTGTATTTGAGTTAATCAAATACAGTTACTCATTCACCATACCCAAAAATACAACAGTGGGGGAATTTTCAAACTAATTCTGCAATTAATAGTGTGAGGACCTTTCTTGGGCTTTTTCAGTATATCTTTGGGAAATATCCAGGCATAATTTGGCAGAGATCCTCAAGCATTTGGTGAGGATTGAATTAAAAGCACAAGGTGGAAGCGTAACTTTACAATTTTCTGTTTTATATGACCCAGGTGTCATGGTGAAGTAGAGAGAGCTCTTCATAATCAATCAAATAGGAAATCTACAATCAAAAAGGGATGAAATTGCCAATGAGGAGGAGATGTTGTGTATTAACTTGCAAATAGCTTTCAAACAGAGAATATAGCAAAGTGTAGCATATTATAATGCATAGGTAAAGGAGAAAGAATTTGATTTGATTCAATCTCAAGGAGCCAGCAGCATAAATGGGTTCACACTCAATCTTGCAAATTTTGGGAAAAATTTAGGAGGGTAGTAGCAGATTTTCATGATTTAAGAGTGACCAAATAGATTATAACACTCTTCTTATTAAAAATCTTATTTTAAGGTATTGAAATAATCAATTAATGAGATAAGATATTTTATTGAAGTGAAAACATCAAACTACTAAGGTAGCTTGTTAAAAATCATGTTACTTAAAGCCTTTTGGGTACATCTTGATGAGGTGGCCTCCTGGTGTATAATATTTACTCAGCTTACAGAAACCACCAATTATGGCTATTTAAGCTCTAACTGACCTTCTATAAGGTCAGGTCTTGACACCCAGGCAATTAAAGATGGAGAAATTGAGCCAGTGCATATACAACCCTCTTAGACTCAATTTCCATGTCACCACCCACTTAAAATTACTTGTAGGATTTAAATATTTGATTGCCACAAGTGGGCAACATTTTAGAGCCTGTTTTTACAAGTGACATTGCTTAAGCCTAGCTACATCTGGAAAACAACCATGACCATGACACTTTCAAAACCGCAGACTTGACCCGTCAGCAAGGTTCCAACCAAGCAGATTTGTGACCTGCAATTTGATTATCCGGTCACTCAAAGCCAGACTTGGAAGTCAACTCAAATTACCAAATCCAACAACATGAACAGATGATGATCCTTTATGGTGGATACCTTGCTTTGGCGCTTGACTCATTACCAGGATCAAGCCACCCCCCTCGTCTATCCAGCTGTGTGATCACCAATCATGTTCCTGTTATCCTGGATTCACATAAACTATATAATTGCTATCTCACAATAAAGATTATCATCTATCTTCTAAATATTTTCCCCGTGTAACTCTGCTAAAACAGCACAGTTACAACATTGGTAGCACAGGTAGGCTCTCCATCCTACCTTATATTGAAAAATTCTGCCTGTTGCCCACACACGCCACGGCCAACAAATCCTTGACAGAATTATGTCTGGCCTCCCGCCTGACTGGACTCCGTACACTCCTGGTGCCAAGTATACCCAATGATTTTGTCCTATACCAAAACACAGTGATCCTGCTACCTGCATTCAACACCATGTCTGTGCAAGGTTTCTTCCAGGAACCCTCCTCAATGCCGCAACCAGCCGAGAAAACCACCATGCCTGCCTATGTAGCTCAGAGGCTACAAAGCGCCGCCTTGGAACCTTTTGCCAGGGCCAACAACAACAACGCTGCTGCATGGATCCAGTCTGCCCAGAGCAAGCTGGCTCAGATGGAATGCCCACAGCAATTTTGGATTGCAGAAATTTCCATTTGCCTGACCCATGATGCTGGCACCTGGTGCAACAAGTGGCATGAGGAGCACACTGACAAGAACTGGGATAACTTTAAGCAAGACTTCCTGGCAAGATTTGTGCTTAAAGATACAGTGCTCATGATCATTTGCCAAGTGAAGAACCTGACCCAGACAGGCACTGTGAAGGAACTCACCTGTGGCTATGAGAAACTCTGTCTTTGTGCACCATCCGACATGGCCTTTGACACACCAGCCACACACCTCATGTACTACAACGCCCTCAAGTTGCACTTGATGAGAATGTAAGCCTGGATCAAGTGACCAACCTGCAAAGCCTGTACCGTTAAGTGGGAAAAGCAGAACAGACATCCAACACTCTGCACAAGGCACAAACTGGGAAACAAGAAAGACCCAAGGATTCCCATCCAAGTGGGCGCTCTGCTTGACTACCTCCTAGAGGCAACAGGAACAACGCCAATCACAAACCCACAGGTTCAAATGGACATGGAAGTGGGAACAATGGCCAGTCAAACTAAACTCCTTTCTGTGTCACCACCACGCAAGGCAACCAAGATAAGGAAAAAGCCCAGGGAGAGCACTAAGCAAGCCAAGATCTCCCCACGCAACTCCTGACTTGCCCAACAATGAATAACAACCCAAGGACGTGGACCAATGCCCAATGATCCAGGTGCCCTTGGAGGACCCAGTACTGTACACCATTGCCAGACATCCCAATAAATTGATATCCTATCCTTTCTGCTTTTGCAGTTACACAGGCTCAGCACTCCTGGACTTGGGCGCAGACCAAACCTTAGTCAACAGTAGCTTTGTGGATAAGTTCAAGCTGGCCACTAATCCTTTGTGGATTAAAAATGTGGTCCTGGCTGATGAACACCACATCACTGTGATAAAGGAAACTGCCCCATTCTCTGTCATGCTTGAGAACCTTCACTCCACCATCCAAGGTCCCATCATTGACTTTCCCAAGCTTGACATTGTACTGGGACTAGACTGGTTACGGAAGAACAACCCTCACGTAGAATGGGCAACCTCAGTATTGTCCATCAAGCGTGAAGACGTCAACCACCAGATCCACCCTGACTCAGTGGACCAACTCCTACACAACCACGTCTTTGTATGTATCACAGAGACCCAGGACAAAAAGAAAGACCTGAATTCAATTGACTGGGACTCCTGTCAGTACAAAATCATACACTTCAAAGACCACCAGGATACCTCCACGCCACAGGACCGCAAAATTGTGGCCTGCCATCCAGAAATCTTTAAAGAGGCGTTACCTGGACTGCCCCCTGAGAAGCATATTCAGCACTCCATCCAACTCAAGGGGGCTTTACCCAAGGCGCGCCCCATCTACAGGCTGACCCCAAATGAGGAGAACACCTTATGCATCTACCTCAAGGAGGCATTGAAAAAAGGACTTATTTGCCCCTCACAGTCTCCCTTTGGGGCCGCTTTATTCTTTGTGGCCAAAAAGGACGGTACCTTACGCCTGGTCACAGACTACTGCGCCCTAAACAAAGTTGCCATTAAGAATTGCTACCCACTACCACTGATTGACAACCTCTTCAATGCCTTGGGAGGAGCCACAGTCTTCTCCAAGATCAATCTAACTGCAGGCTACAATTAGATTTGTATCAAGGAGGAAGACATCCCAAAACAGCCTTCTGCACTAAATATGGCTCCTACAAATGTGTGGTACTCAACTTTGGCATGACTGATGCCCTGTCCACCTTTGTAACCTTCATGAACAAAGTGTTTGCACCCCACATAGGCAAGCATGCCCTAGTGTACCTAGACAACATTATTGTCTACAGCCCCTTGGTTAAAAATACCACAAAGACATGGAGGCAGTCTTTGCAACCTTGGCACAACACAAACTGTTGGCCAAGCCCTCCAAGTGTCAGTTCTTCCGTGAGCAACTATCCTTCTTGGGACACATAGTCTCAAAAGACGGCATCAAACCCGCTAGTCAAAAGATACAAGCCATCTGCAAGATGCCACCACCCAAGGATAAGTTGGAACTCCACACCTTCTTGGGAATGGTGGCCTATGCACAATGTTTCATACCTGACTGTGGAGTCTTGACTGCCCCCTTATCCGCCATAACAGGCACCAAGTCTAAGTTTGTGTGGACTCCTCAATGCAACCTCTGTTTTAGATGCCTCAATGAGAAGCTCATGACAGCTCCCATCTTGCAATACCCCAAACGTGACAGGTAATATCAAATGAAAACCAACGCCTCAGATGCATCCATTGGAGGAGTATTACAAATCAAAAATAGTGATGGTGACTTCCTGTCTGTGGCCTACAAATTGCAAAAATTGACAGATGGCAAGTGTTGATACCCTATCCACAACAAGGAGCTGCTGGCTATTGTGCACTGCCTAGTCAAATTTTGTTGCTACCTAGAACGCCAGGAAGAATTCACAGCATTAATCAATCACAAGTCACTCATTTATTTCAAGACTCAAGCAAATCTATTGCGCCGCCAAGTGCGGTGGATGGAACTATTGGAGAGATTTAACATGCTCATCCAGTACAAGCCTGAGGCTGAGCTTGCCATGGCAGACTCCCTGTCCTGCCTGTATGTCTGTGCTTCAAGAGGAGAGAATGGGCTCAACCCAGACTGGCCTCTCTTAGTGCTACAAACAAAGGACAAAGGGTTCCCCCCTGGCACAACAGACATAACCAAAGAAACAGTCATCAAGAATGAACACCTCTTTGCTGACGTATACAGGACTCTTCACAGAAAGATGACTGATGGCACAACCATTCCCTACATCCCCACACATCAGCAAGTCAACACTATTCTTTGCTATCATAGAGACCTTGGACATACCAAGAGCAGAAATCTATATGAGTTTCTAAAACATAAAGCCTGGTGGCCAAAATTATGCTGCAATGTCCAGGAAGTTCTAGACTAATGTGAGGTGTGTAAAAAGTTTGCCAAAAGCAAAACCCTGAAAAAAGTCAGTACTCCCTATCTGCACACAACTACCCTTCAAAGTATGAGCTCTTGACATTGTTGGTTCCATGCCAGGAAAACACAATGATAAGAAATACATCATCACTGCCATTGACTTTGCAACAAGATGACCAGTAGCCCAAGCAGTGAAAGCACACATCAGCAAAATGTTTGACAATTTATTGGCAAAGAAATAATAAGCAAGTTTGGAAAGCCAGAACTCCTGATACTGATGGAGGCAAAGAGTTGACCTCCAAAAATACCAATGTATACCTCACCAATAATGGGGTCAAACACACTGTAACAACACCATACCATCCACAGGCTAATGGACGTGTAGAGTGGCTCAATGGTAGCCTTGTGCAAGCCTTAGCCAAACTCACCACCAGGAGACCTGAAGACTGTTATAAGCAGCTACCAACTGCACTACTTGTGTGTCAAACCCAAGTGAACAGATCCATTGGAAAAAGCCCGTTTGAACTGGTATACAGCACACAGCCAAATATCATTCAAGCATTGACAGGACCTAAACTGGAAATTCCAGGTGAAGTCTCTCCACGCTCAGACCCTCAAATAATAGAGGCTAACAGCAAGCAAACAGCCAAAGAGAATGAACGTCTGCAAAAGACATTTGTCTCCATCTGCAATAGACATGAAGTTGGGGACAAAGTATGGGTCATGAATGTTGACAAGAGCAAGTTACAACCTGAAAAAGTGGGGCCAGCAATCATTCTGAAGGTAAATGACAATAACACTTACCTTGTGCAAGGACTTAGAAAACATAAACAAGACAAGACCCTACACCATGATTGCCTACAACCCTGCAAAGCAAGACAGAAGCAACAAGAAACTGCCCTGCCTGCCACAGAACAGCAACTAGTTCAATACGGCGCCTGGGCTCCTGACAACCTTCCTGACGGCCTGCCCCCAGAGGAGGCTGACCTTTAGTTGGGGGGGGTGTCAAAACCGCAGAGTTGACCCGTCAGCAAGGTTCCAACCAAGCAGATTTGTGACCTGCAATCTGATTATCCAGTCACTTGAAGCCAGACTAGGAAGTCAACTCAAATTATCAAATCCAACAAGATGAACAGATGATGATCCTTTATGGTGGATACCTTGTTTTGGCGCTTGAGTCATTACCAGGATCAAGCCACTCCCCTTGTCCATCCAGCCATGTGATCACCAATCATGTTCCTGTTATCCTGTATTCATATGAACTATATAATCACTATCTAACAATAAAGATTATCATCTATCTTCTAAATATTTTCCCTGTATAACTCTTCTAAAACACCACAGTTACAACAACACCAGGAGTGTGGTCCTTTATACCTATTTAAGGTAATGTAAGGTAATGTGAGATCAATATTTAATGGATAGATATCACTACTTTTTGTGGATGTAGTGTCAGCAGCTGGCAGTGAAGGGTTTTTTTAGGACCTGGATTTGAATGTGCAATCTAAGCTAGAATATTGCTGGTGGAAAATTTTGTACACTACAACTATGGAGTTGTAAAGCAAGTGACTAAAAATATAACTAAATATGAATGAATTATGGTTGTCAGGAAATCCTGATCTATTAGGATTGACTGATCCATATCCCTATCACTGAAGCTGTGAGTTGACATTAGACAGGACACAGCCAAAGTGACACAGCTTTTTGGAATACGGAGAAACTTTAATAAGATTGATATAGTTTCCAAGTCAGAAGACACCTGAGACATTTCAGGTCTCAGGTCACAGGCCAATCCAGAAGCTTCTATAATTAGATTCTAAGGATTCTGGATTCCAAATAGGGATGTAGACCCAACCCAGAGACTGATTGGGGAATTACAACATCCTGTTTCACCGAGAAGTGAGACAGAAGACCGCCTGTGCAAATATTGCACATTATACCAAGCGCAAGGGCAGGTTGGCCAAATTGGGTGACAACTTAGTTTGCCGTAACTAATTCAAGGTATATCTAGGCTGAAGAGAAGAAATCAGCAGCCTAGAATATTACCTCATCTCAAATCTTATTTGGGTTTTGGGATCCAACTCTAGGGGGTGAAACTAGTAGCTTGGGGATGATAGGCTAGCTAGTAAGAGTTGTCTGCAGCTAGACGCCAGTTTGGCTTCTAGCTGTCAACTATAAAGGGGCCTTCCAAGATCACTTGGAAGGCAGACAACTTAATACCCTTCAACATCACTATTAGTCTGAATAGTAGCGGTGTCAAAGTACAATAAGAGCAACTTATTGATACTTGTGAATTCCTGCCAAACCACCACAGACGGTATTGCGTCTCCAAAGGACCTCAGGACTTCCACATCACTTGGATCAACCAACATCAGGACACAGCTTGTTGCGCACACCACCCACACCAATAGAAGCACATCTGTCTTCATACAGATATCCCATCCCAACATGATTAAATCACCTAATGAAAATAATCTCTCTTCTTCTTCAAGATCCATAAATCTTGACAATGGTACACAAATAAAGAGTGGTTCTATTATGACAAGGTTTGACATATGTGAAAGTGAAATAAATTGGAGATATATATAAGGGATGATCTTTATTAGGAGGAATAGGACCTTTTATAGGCAAATAAAATGGGAAGATCATTGTTAAAGTAAAAATCATGCAACTAACTTGGGGGCTGTTGGTTACATATGGTTTGTTTTACTACATTAATAAGTGATAGGCAAGAAAAAGAAAGGGATTGCAGCAATCAGAAGGTTCTAACCATGTAAAGCAAATACTCAAGTATTTGTCACTTTAGTACATTAAAATTTGAAGTCCTTTTATTAGGATCATGAATTGCCCTCTTTATTGATTGCAAAAAAGAGTCAATGTCAAGACTGATCAAATCAAGACTGATGATGATCAGTAGTAACCATTGCTGTTGCTAATAATCACCACAGAACATAAGGAATTAAATGGCTGAACTAAAGGTTTAAAGCAATATTTATTAGAAAAGGCAACACCAATTAGTTTGGGGGAGCAGGAAAAATATACTAAGAAACTGGATCCCCGGCTTCTCAGACTTGTCTGAGGTGATACAGTAATTTTCAAACCTGTTGAGATAAACAAAAAATCTCAGTCTAAAAAAATTGGGAATCAAGGAATTTATATTAAATTACAATAGATTTAGATCCACTTTGATTCTGTTTTTATACTGAGATTTTTTGTTTATCTCAACAGATTTGCAAATTACTGCATTTCCAAGAAATTCTGATACTGTAAATTCAGAACCTGTTAAGAAAAATGAGGGACTGTCAAATTCTTTTGCATGAACTCACCAACTTAATGGAGTAATTTTCATCCCAGATCAACTTAATTTTTTATATAAAAGGATGAAAAATATTCCAGTAAGTTGGTGAGTTTACGCAAAAAAATTTGACAATCCCACATTTTTCCCAACAGGTTCTGAATCTACAGTATGGAAAGGATATTGGTAAATATTTCAGGCTGAGCAGGCCTAAACATTTTGAAAAATGTTTGGTTGGTTGCAACTTCCTAAATATGGGGGTTGTTCTGGGTGAGAACTGGATTCCTCCTCTATTTTTAAAGGGCATTAGGGGGACATATTCCCAGTTGGAAAAGCCTCTCTGGCCTGGGAAAAATTTGAATAAATTGGGACCAGCCTTTGCTGTGATCCCTGAGGCTGGGCAAAATCTATTTATCAAATTTGGCCCAACAGGCCCTTCCACAGCAGCTATTACATCCACTGGGTTAGGCCTTTTGGCTAACCCCAATTTTCTTTCTACTTTGGGGTCATTTTCTATTTATAATGGGGTTTCTAAGCCTAGATTGGTTTTGGGACTCAGTTTAATCCTTTTAAGGGACCAGGGTCTGACTTAAGTCCTGTAACACTAGGCAGCTGAAAGAGGGGTCTTGAAGGCAAGTTGAACTCCCTTTTCTGGCCACCTGAAATTAGTGGGGCATGCCCATTAGTGGGGTGGGCACTGAAAAACACATAAGCACTGAGCAACAATGAGAAGCTTAAGACCACTATTAGGGTAGTTATATAGGGAAGTAGCTTCAGGAGCTCAATGTCTTGGGGTGCTTAAGAAGTGGATATGATTTCTCTGTGTTGGCATTATCTAGGCACATTTCCTGGGGGAAATTGAGCAAGAGGATAACAGGTGCATCATTTTACGGGAGAAGCAATTAGAGGGATGAAAATGATTAACTTATGTGGTGGTTGAAAGGCTAGGTGCCTAGGCGATCACTTATTGTGTTGGGACTTGATGTCTTGGGGAAATGCTGAGAGGAATCTTGAAGCCTTTCTATGAGGTAAGCTTCTATGATGGCAAAGTGAAATAATCCATGGTGAAACTTTGAAAACTGTTGGTGAAATGTTAATACCTCAACAGAAAAATGTTAACACTTTGATAGCAAAGGTTAAAATTATCATTTAGAGGTTAAATAACCTCTTGATATAAAAAAGTGCTTAAAATCAGGTGAAAAGAAGTTTATTGGTTGAGTTTGAGATTTATTCTACTAATGGAGGCCATTGGTGGAGGACCATAAAGCTTAACCAAATAGTGAGAAAGGCATACATTAGTTTTCATAACCACAAGGATAAAAAATCAATTCATCCTAAACCAAAATCCACTCAGACAAAAACAAAATCAGTTGAGATCAAAGAAAAATAATAAACTAATGAATTTATATGAACTATAAATGGATTCAAGTTACCTTCTATTTTTCTGAGATGTATTGATTTTGTTTGCAGCTGAGATGATTTTGCTTTAGGCTGACTTGATTTTTTATCCTCACAGCTGTAACCCTAATTTAGCAGGAAATATATCATCTATAAAGAAGTTGAGACAGAAAGCCCATTTTATTATGAAAGAATAATGAGAGAAATTGATTAAGCCTTTAAAAGATTCATAGAAAGGAAATGATAAAACAAGTAACTATATATCAGGAGATAGACTACAGACACAAAGAAGGATATTAGAGGGGGAAAAGAGAAAGCTAATGAAGCATTTGACTGCCATAAATTAAGTATTTATATATCAACCCCAATAAAGAGTAGCAGAATACACAGACCCAAAGAATATTGAAACTATAGAAAAATATTAAAACACAAATATATAAGTTTTATATTAGACTCTTCCTTCTATGACTTAATAAAGACTATTCATGGCCCTTAAAAATTCCCCTTTAAAAATGGAGAATTCTCCTGTGACTTCTTACCCTAACTCTTATCAATTTGAGCAGTTTAGAAGAAACTTTAGGCTTCTTACTCATAGATAGTCAGCTGACTTTGATTGGTTAAAAGTATCAAATTAGGTAAATTTATTGCCAAGAGGGAATGTTTTTCTACAAAGTACTTACATATTTCTTTAGGAGCTATACCATATACAGGAAGAGAAGTCACTTAAAGGGCCCATGATTAATGCACAGACTCCAGGATGTTTATTTGTAAACTTTTGGGAGAGTTAAAACATCATCAATTGTCATAGTCCCTTCATGTAGAGTTTTCTCACCTGAATTATTACACTTCAACCCAGCTGGAACCTGGCCTTGACCCAGGACACATATTCTTGGCCTCTGAGTAGAAGCAGGTGTACCACAAAATCTATCCCAGAACATGCATCTCCACCAACTAATGAGTTTTTACCCCATTCTCTTTCTCAGGTATAAAAAATGATGTTAATTAACTATCTGCCCATCATCAAGAACTATTTTTCCATGTGATCCTCTAAAGATAAACAACATAAGAAATGTCAAAGAAGAGTTTAAGCCCATGGATTTTTCTCGGGTTTTCACTCTTATGTCTACCAAGTGATGTTCAGTTACAGTCATTAATGGATATAATTTATCTATCACCACCTAAAAAGAGCTGGAAGGAGCAAGAAATTTTATGGAGGATAGGGGCTTTTAATCCCAAACCAAAATAATGGCTGGGAAAGAGTCATCTGTGAAAGGGTGATCACCCTTTCAATCCTCCCACAAAATTTCTCAAAGAGCTTTCAAAGGGCCCATTTATCAGATGGTTTTAGCCTCTAAAGACATGAAGGCTTATGATACAGCAGTAAAGGCTACTTAACATCTTAGGGATGAGAGCCTCAAGCCCATCCCTGACCGGTATTAAAGTACCAAATTGACTTTCATGTTTGTTCCCATGATGTTGGGAATAGGTTGTACAAGCCCCCTGAACATAACAGGGGACCTCTGTCATGAATTTCATTTCTCCTCATTCTGAGACCTAATGTTTGGAACAGGAATTAAACCCTGGTCAACTTTTACTGCAGGCCATCAAACCTAAGGGCTAGGCGCCAACCCACATTTTTGGGGATCAAATTCTCTCAGATTTAATCCACTATTGCAACCAAGTTTCCAGACTTGCCTGCTAACGTATCTTACAATACACAGGGGGCGCTCAATGAGTTGCCCCTTGACATATCTAACAAAATGGATTAATCTGATGGTAATATCAAATTGCGGGCACTTCATCCTAATTAGGAGTGCTACCAATTTGACTTGATGATCCCTGCACAAGTTATTCCTTGGCTTCAAACCTTACATGGAACTTCCCACTATGCCACCCCCCTGTGGCCTTGTGGCTTTCCCCATATGGTATATCAATCACAATACTCTACAATAAATGATACCTTATTCTTATTATTCTGTCCTTTCTATTGGACTGTTGTCTTCCCCAATTCCAAATACTGAGTCTTCACTGGTTCAGTTGCAACACCACCAATACCCCTTATTGCAAAAAATTCTATGAAAATGCCTCCAAAGTTGCCTTGAAGGAATCTTTCAGCCACTGTCTTAATGCAGGGAAGGAGCCCCTAACCATTGACCTAAAGATTCTCACATCAGGTTCTGTAGCCAATGAAACCAAAATTGAAACCAATATACCTTCCTGTGGAGTTCCTTTCCACCAGTCCCCAAAGTGTGTCCTGGGTCATAGCCAAGGACCAGCTGGAAGGGTTTGTCATTCTCTAGTAAGAGAAAATGTATCTCAGAAATATGTATAGGGGTTGAAATGGGCTTTTATTCACTCTCAGAAAGAAGATCCCCTTAGAAACCTTCTGGTATATGGCCTGGTGGGTCAGGGAAACAATATGAGTTTGCCAATACTTGGAGTCCTCCAACAATATCTTGGGCTCCTTGTACTTGGTCTTGGACTTCCTCACCTTAGTCCTGGGCTCATGTGCTTTGGTCTTGGGATCCTGAACCTTTATTTTGGGCTCCTGTGATCTGTTTGAGCTCAGACTTTTCATCCTTAGCCCTGGCTGCTGTATCTCAGGCTTCTGCGCCTTTAGCTTGGTCTTCAGCTCCTTCCATAGTCCTAGTAACCTTTGTAATCCACTATATCCAGTCCTTGTCAAGCCTCAGATAGCTCTCCCTTTTATAGCTCTTTGTTTCAGTCCAGATTCTCTCTCAGAACTCTTGTTTTCCAAAGCTTAAACTATTCAGTATTCCTCTCTCTACAATATATTAAACTTTAATAACTTACTTCAGCCAATGAAAGCCCTGAATTTTTTGCTTCTGCTCCTCATTTTTTAGGCTTTAACTCTTAAGTTAAAGCCCTTAAAACACTGATCAAATAAACTTCGGCTCACAGCCAATCACCCGCCTCAATTCAACTGTTTTGCCAAAAAGTTTGCCCAAATGACTTGCTCTTGACTTGGGTTCAAACCCAAAGCTGTCTTTCTCTGGGTAAACAACTGCTCTGTGTTTCAAACGGGTTTGCTGTGATTCCCGTCACGTTTTTCTGGCAAATCTCAAGCGCTTTTGCCTATGTTTCACATAGGAGATTTTCAAACCCTCAATTCTTCAATGTTTCTCCAATTTTCTCTGAATTTTCTTCCACATTTTGCAACTTCCAACTTACCTGTTGCTTGCCTCTCAACTCTCCTAGTTGTTCTTGGCAAAATTTACATATTCACCCCACAGTTTCTCTGTTCTGTTTCCGGCCTCTTTCTGGCTCCTTTCTCTTTCATCAAGTCTAAATAAATTCCAGTTTAAACACTGTAAATCATTTTTTTTCTTTTAACATAATATTATAATTAATTTTTCTTTCATATTATAATATTTGGCAGTATTAAATCCTTGTTTAACTGCTTCTTTTCTTAATATTTCCTTTTCTAAGACACCAAAATCAACATTCTTGCCTCCATTTCCAATCTGACTAGTCCTTCCACAACATCTTCTAGTCCTGCACTATCATCTTCTGGTCCTTCAACAAGTTCTTTAACCACATATTTCAGCTCTTCAGCTGAACCAGCCAACAGTCCATCTTAGACAACAAACAGCTCATTCCAGTTAGTCCTCCAGCTACTCCTCACTAAGAACCACCTTGGTTACACCTGCACAATGAACCATTTTTGGTTCTAAACTTCAATATGAACCAACAGTCCTTCAACTAGTCTTCACTGTGATCAAAAAGTCCTTCTTACTAGTTTTCTCTGCTGATCCCGTGAACCACATTGGTTCTTTATCTCAGTCCCCATTACCAGAACTTGTAGACCAAGGCATGAGTCTACATTGAACTGGCATTTGACTGGGCCCTTGCAAGTGGCAATCCACTTATGCCATTCAACCATAGATCAATGTCTATGCTGTTGTTTTTACTCACCCAGGTGATTAAATCTGGGCTTCCAGTCACAAAGTAATCAGCTTTACTTCCCAGAGGCCTGATCACACCAATTTCTTCAGCTGCTTCCCCAAGCAAACCGCCTTGATGACACCTCTGAGAAAATCTATGCCCTCCAATGCTCACTTTGGGTTCCCCCAAAGCTCCCATAGGGGCATAAACAAGGACATCCTACCAGTCTTTTAGGTAGGATGCTTGCTCACAGACCTCCTGTAAATGTATCAGGGTACATAGAGCCCTCAGAGCTCTTCCCCTCCCTGGCAGCCTTCATTACCCGCCAGGGGTCCAAAACTCACAGCCCTGGTAGCCAAATTTCCTACCATGCTGGCATAATTTCCTACCCTGGCAGCCTGTGTTACCCACCAGGGTCTAAACAACATACAGCCTGAGTAGCCCACACTACCCATCAGGCTGTATCACTCCCCATCCCAAGAAGCTAAAGTTACCTGCTGAGCTATCTCATTCTTCACCCCAAGTAGCCACAGTTCTCTTCTGGGTGAGGACCTCTAGCCCACAGTAGACAATATCTACTTCTGGGTGGAGACAACATCTTCCTCTAGTAGTCCTTACACCTACTTAATAGGCCTTACCTTCCCTATTAGCCATCATTCCCTACTAGGCCTTTATCTTCAACAAACAGCCAAAATTTTACTTGGCCAACATTAGCCCCACCTGCAAACCACCAAACATGTGGACTGCCACACTTCAATCACTGAGGAGGATACCATCTACCAGACCACTCTAAAGGATAACACTTCATAACAGAAGAATTAAACAACCTTATACTAAAACCCACCAGTGAAAGCCTGCTCTTCCCCAGTGCCATTCTGTTGCCCAAAAACTATGGCAGCCCATCTGCCTGAATCCCTGATATCCAACCCTCTGATTTTCAATCTCTTGAATTGAATCCTGGCAAAGAAGCTTTATATGAACCCCTGAGCCCAGCATCAGGCTTTATTGATATTCTAAAATAACAGCATGCTATGAACTATTGGGGATACCAATTGTTTTCATACTTTATTCTAGTCATCTCCCACCTGGACACTGCTTCTTCTGGACCATCTGCCCGCATTTTTCTGCTCACCAGGAGTGCCTTACAGACCTATGCACTTTAGAGCTCACCCTATGAAGCTTGAGTGCAAAGACTATACACCCAATAGTATATTTTTATAAAATCACTTGACCTGTACATGAGATTTAACCAGGTTTGATTATAAAGGCAAATGGATATGACAGAACCCTGGCTGTCTAAGTATAAGTATAGCTTTCTCCTTGCCCACCAACTGGATATGAGACTTTCCCCTGCACCAAAGCCCGCATACATGTCTGCATCTGAACTTCTCACACAAGAACCCACAAGCCATTTGGAACAGTTTACATCACCCTCTCTGGGGTGATCAACACTATGATTCCTGATACTGTCCCCTGGTGTTGGGGTGGACAGCCTCTGTCCCATGTTTTCAAGTTAGTGGTGATCCTATGGTGGGCTATTCCTTCCCAACCTGCCCAATATCAAGCCTGGTGGTCCAGACTAAGGCCAGTCCCCTGATACCCCAGAAAAAAATCTTCTGGGTTGGCTGATTTGACCAAGGACACAGATCAGAGCTGGGTTACTGCTGCTCCCTTCAACTTGAGTCACCACTGACAAAGCTTCAAAAGTCTGAGTGGCCACAGACATGCCTGGGCTGGGAATAATCCCATCACCAATAATAGGGGGTTCTGAAGCTCATCCTTGCAGATATCTTTGCCAGATGGGTGGTTAAAGCTGGAATTAGTTGGGTATAGGACTGCATGATGCACAGGGGCCATCCTCTGAGAGGGGAAGAGAAGAGTCTTCAACAATTCCCAGATGATTTATAGGGGTACAGGTCTGATCACCTCTCCAGAGTTAATTCTCCAGTCCAAAGGTGGTCCAAACGGTTGATAAGGTCTGCTGGGTTGGGTTAGCTTATTTTGGTATGCACCCAAGTTTGACCAGCAGCTGGTTTGTCAATCAACCAGAATGCTAGTGGGACCTTTTTGGTTACTGGGAGGGGGTCCACAGGCTGACCTGAAAACCCTCCTGATCCCTCTTCCATAAGAGCCAGGTTTAGAAGTTTTACCATGTAACTTGGGATGGCCTCCTCCCCAGTCTCCCAGTGTCCCAAGTTTCATCCCAAGGGAAGCTTGATGCTCTTCCAAGATATCTATTTGGCTGTCCTTTGGGTAGCCCAAGTGATCTGGGGGGCCAGGGATCAATTTTGGAAGCTTTATCAAGCGGTGTTCTAGCCTAGACTTTGGCCAGCCTTGAACTCCACCCAGTTCTGAATTGCCATTCTGTGCCAAATACATGCTGACAATAATTATCTTGCTATTTCCATCACAGGGGCAGGGGGTAAAATCTTCCCCAGAAATATTTTTCCAAGGTCCAAGGAGATTCAGTCTGGACATGGGGGCTGAAGATGCCCAACAATCGAAATGATCACCTCTAAGTAGTGATGGTCATACCCCAATCCAAGATTTATATGGTAAACTACCCAGCAGGGCTTAGGCTAGCCAGGATGCAGAACCCAGTCTGGGGATGGAGTTTTGTTGCATGCCCCACCTGGTTTACTGTCATGAGAGGCACATCTCTGGCTTGGAAGTGAGGTGCTACCATCCAATCACACTCAGCTTCTTGGGCCAGAATAATAAATCTATATAAGGTCTTCTAAGATCCTTCAGGAGGCTAGCAGGGCCCGGCCTAGCAATAAGAATACCCCCTGGCCCCACCGCTGGTGCCAACCTTGACAATGAAAAAGGGCAGAGTGTCAGGGATTTTATCCCTGATTACAGAGATTCTCCTTTCAATTTGGTGACTTCCATCCTTGGAACAGACAATGGCTATGACAGCTGTGACAATCTACATGGAAGCCGTTTTGCAGGCAAGGGTTGATTTGGCTTCAAATAAAGGTTCAATGCTGAGAATTGATGGTGTGCTGTGGTTTTAGGACATGTATAGGCCTAGTAGAGAACATTGAGTACTAGGGAAGGTAAGGACTGCCTAGTAGGTAGCAAGGGACTACTAGAGGCAGATCTTGTCTCCACCCAGCAGAAGATATTAGCTGCTGTGGGATAGAGGTCCTCACCCAGCAGGGAACTGTGGCTGCTTGGGGTGAGTAATAAGATAGCTCAGCAGGGAACTTTAGCTGCTTGGGGTGGAGAGTGATCCAGCCTGATGGGTAGTGTATTCTACTCAGGATGGAAGATGTTTAGACCCTGGCAGGTAACACAGGCTTCCAGGGTAGAAGAGTTTGCCAGTATGGTAGAGGACTCAAGACCAGGGGTGTAAGTTTTGGACCCCTGGCGGGTCATGAAGGCTGCCAGGGAGGGAAATAGCTCTGAGGGCTCTAAATACACTGATACACTTACAGGAGGTCTGTGAGCAAGCATTCTACCTAACAGACTGGTAAAATGTCCTTGTCTATGTCCCTATGGGAGCTTTGGAAAGAACCCATAGTGAGCATTGGAGGGCATGGATTTGCTCATAGATGTCATCAAGGCGGTTTTCTTGAAGAACAGCTGCAGAACTTGGTGTGATCAGGACTCTGGGAAGTAAATTTTATTACTTTGTGACTGACAGCTCATACTTAATCACCTGGGTGATTAAAGACAACTACACAGACATGAGGATTGTCTGTTGTTGAATGGCCTAAGTGGAGGACACTTGCAAGGGACCAGTCAAATGCCAGTAGCCTTGTAGACTTATTGCCTAAATCTGAGGTATTGATAACAGGGACTGAAAATGGAACTACAGGGCTCATAGTAGGATTAACAGTGAAGAATAGTAAGAGGGACTGTATTATTGCAGTGAAGACTAGTTGGGGGACTGGGAGATCATTGTGAGGATTGGAACCAAGGTGGTTCATGATGAGGACTGGTTGATTGCTGACTGGAAAGAACTGATTTCTAAACTGAGAAGGAACAGAAAATCATGGTGCAAGACTAGCCAAGGAACTGGAAAATGGCTCAGAAGGACTATCTGGAATGAATACAGGAGCTGGGATGCTTATTTTAGACTTTTGAGGGAGAAAATGATGAGAAAGAAGTAGAAGAAGAATTAATTAATGCTACCAAAAGATATGACAAAAAGATTGGATTAATTATTATATAAAAATAAGAAAGAGAACAAATAATTTACAGAAATTAATCTGTAATTTATTGAGAGCTGATTGAGTGGAAAGGTGCTAGACAGAGGCCAGAAGCAGGATGGAGAAACTGTGAAAACAAGTGTTAGAATTTTGCCAAAATCATTGGGAAAGTCAAGAAGCAAGCAACAGGAGGATTTAAATGGCTAAAATGCGGAAGAAAGCATGGGGGAATGCAGAGAAACATTGAAGAAATTTGGGTTCAAAAGTCCCCTAAGTAACACATAGGCAAAAGTGCTCAAGTTTTACTGGAGAAATGTGACAGGAATCACTGTGAAACCGTTTGGAACATGGATCAGTTGTTTATCCAGAGCAAGACAGTGCTGAGTTTGAACCATGGTTAAGAGTGAGTCATTTAGGTGAACTGTTTAGAAAAACCATGAAATCCAAGCGTTTGATTGGCTGCAGGTTGAAGCCTGTTTGATCAGTGTTTTGAGGGCTTTAACTGAAGAGTTAAAGCCTAAAAAATGAGGAGCATAAGCAGAAAACTCAGGAGTTTCATTGGCTGAAGTAATATATAAAGTTTAATATGTTGTAGAGAGAGGAAAACTGGATAGTTTAAGCTTTGGAAAACAAGAGTTCTGAGAGAGAATCTGGACTAAAACAAGGAGCTATAAAAAGAGAAGCTATCTGAGGCTTTTCAGGGACTGAAACAAGTGGATTTAAAAGGCCACAAGGACTACACAGAGGACTTAAGCATAATACAAAGGTGCAGAAGCCCAATACAAAGGAGCTGGAGCTGGAAATAAAGAGTTAGAATTGGAGTAGAGTGCAGGAGTTCAAGACCTAGGAGAAGGAGCCCAAGACCAAGTACAAGGAGTCCAAGATATTGTTGGAGGACTCCAAGGTATTGGCAAACCCCTATTGTTTCCTAGACCCCCAGGCAATATATCAGAAGGTTTCTAAGAGAATCTTTTTTCTGACCGTGAATAAAAGCTTATTTTGACCCCTGCCTAAAGTTCTAAGCAGTACAGATAACCCTCATGAGGAATTGCCCCATATCTTCTACCCTGGCCAAGAAGAGGAGGATACTTATTGTCAGAGTTGTAGAATGTTTGCCACTAGTAAAACCTCCCAGGAAGAGTGGGAGAGGTTGACTAGATACCTTGAAATGGCAGATAGGTGATGGGAGTTCATTGGGAATGAGTTTACTAGGTTGCTGAAAGACTGGTATAAGCCTACAGAAGGTCTAGCACCAGCTGAAGTTCAGGTGCATGATGGAGATGCCCGCCTAGTAATAAGAAAAGTATTGGAAGAGTTTGCACTAGTGCAGGCTCAGTATAAACTTCTAGCTAGCCAACACCCTCTACTAGTAAATGACAACTCCTCCAAGCTGGTCCCTGGCTATGACCCAGGACACACTTTGGGAACTTTTGACCAAGAACCCCACACTGCCTTTGCAAATATCTTTGATGGAAAGGTCCAAGGTTTTTTACAATTGGCAGGCTGTTACTAGGCAACTGAAGGGTTGATATGAGTGGTACACACTCCTTTTTTAGACACATCAGGAAAGTTTAACCTTTTAATCCAGAAACTTTTAGCACTAGGTTTCATTAATCCTGGGCCTGCAGGTCAGGCCTTTGAACTTCTATGCCAGGATCAGTATGCCAAGAAGCATGAGGATATTGTCTACCCTTACATTGAATATCATGAGCCACAGCCAGTGGAAGTAGGTTTACTAAGCGCTGGAGCAAACCTAGAACCAAAGCTGACTAGAACTGCTATCTGTCTGTCCTGAAGGATAGGATGAAGAGTAATTTTTCTTTAGATAGGATGAATTGGCATGGTAAGTCTATGTTTGGTATTGAGCCCAGATCCAACACCTTCTATAAGCACCTCAAAGACCAACTGGGAAAGATGGTTGTATCCATGAGAGATATTGGGACCAGCCCATCCAAAAGAGGAGAGCTGGATTAAAAATATGTCATAAGGCTATTGGATGTGTTAGCATACCTTTTTTGGGTGATGCTGTAAGCCTGATTATAGGTCATTGGGGGAAAATTTGGTAAATTAGATGTATTTTTTAGCTTTCATAGTGGAAGATTTATGGGATTTCCTGGTGATGATATTTTTGTATGGCACATGAAGCTTTATGGATCATTCTTTAGATTACTGGCCTTTTATTCTTGTGAAGAAATGATCAAGTAGTTAACTTTAGCAAAATGAAGTAGAAGGGTAGTTTTGTTGATTTTTCAATTGCTATGTACTGCTCTTTTCAGGCAGATAGGTTTACTGGGATGCCTCACTCCTACTCCTAATTGGCTGAGAGGATTGCCTCTGACAGTAATGGTGGGATATTCTTAGTAGTGGTACAGGAGGGAAAATAATCAAGGCTAGATAAGTTTAGAATAGAATGGTTATAAGGGGTAGGTTTGATTGGGATAAGCATGGTTGTAACTGAGGCACAAATCCAAAAGCTAAATTGAATTAGGACTAGGGCTGTGTCAGATTTTGGACGGGTGGCTCCTTTTATAAAAAGAAGCCACCTGTTCAAAATCCGGAAACGGCTTTGAGAGAATCTTCTTTGAGAAGATTCTCTTGGAATTGTTTCCTTCCACATCCACTGGATGTAAATTAAAATTGGATTTTACATCCAGTGAATGTTAGGAAGTGTGGAGCCCTGGTCAAAAGACCAATCATTTAATTTTTTTGAAACAATCAATCCCAAACTTAACTCATTTATCCAGTAGATTTGAAACAATCAATTCCCAGTTTTAATCCATCTACCCAGTAGATTTAAAGCAACCAACTCCTAGTTTTAACTCATTTATCCAGTAGATTTGAAACAACAAACTCCTAGTTTTAATCCATCTACCCAGTAGATTTGAAGCAATTAATTCCCAGTTTTAATCCATCTACCCAGTAAATTTGAAGCAACAAACTCCTAGTTTTAATCCATCTACCCAGTAGATTTGAAGCAACAAACTCCTAGTTTTAATCCATGTACCCAGTAGATTTGAAGCAACAAACTCCTAGTTTTAATCCATCTATCCAGTAGATTTGAAGCAATTAATTCCCAGTTTTAATCCATTTATTCAGTAGATTTGAAGCAAATAATTCCCAGTTTTACACATGTGACTTATTTTATCAAGTATATATCACCAGCACTTAACTAATAAATAACAAAGCTCACTCTTGAATTGAACCTTACTCCCAGTAAACTCTGATCAAAAATGGACTGTGAATACTGCAAAGCAGCAATTGATGATAGCCAGTTTATTACTTGTAAAATGTGTCATAGTGCTGTTCACCTGCTCTGTACAGACTCTGATGCTTCTGATCATGTGGGCAATTCTTCCTTTATTTGAAAAGTTTGTAAAGTTAATACAAGCTGTGAAACTCTGGCTGATGATTCTCTTGATGCCTTGGAGCCAGAAGGTCTTAGTGAGTTGTCTACTACTCAGAGTGTTTCAGGTAAATATTTTTTAAATTCAAGCTAATTATTTTAGTGTACAAAACTCCCAAGGATTTTTTCATATCAGTGAAAAGCTTTTAAGAGGGAAAAACTTTACCCAAAAAGCAGTTTGCAAGTTATGCTTTCCAGTAAACCCTACAGTTGATCCAGAATATGGGTAATAATTTATAAATATCTTAATTTACTAACTTAATAGAATTTTTAGAATTTCCAAAGGGTGTACAAGATCTTTAATGGCTCATCTTAAGAAAAAAACACCCTGAAGAACATGAATTAATTGAACCCCTCTTAAGCAGAAAGAGAAAGCTGACTGGGGATTCATCTGTTGTAGGCTTGTCAAGAATTAAGTCCCAAGAAGACCTTATTCAATAGGTTATGATCTGGATTATCTGAGCAGGCATGCCCTTTAGTGTTGTTGAGGATCCAATCTTGAAAAACATTTTTGAAGAATACACTTTATTGCTGGAAGGAAAGCAATTCAAAAAAACATTTCCAAAATGTGACTATTTTTGGGAGCTTTTACCAACAATACATCAAACTTATGACCAAGAAAAAAAGAGTCTATTGAACAAGGTTGATACAAAACTGGCATTAACAACTGATGTTTGGTCGTCTGCAAATGCTGAGTCTTATATTGGATTCACTGCACATTGGGTTACTTCTGGGTTTGAACTGAAAAGAATTTTGCATTCCTTTATCCCATTTTCAGAAAAGCATACTGGTGAAAATATTCTGGAAAAATATACCACTGTTGTTGAAAAATATGGCATTTCTGAAAAGGTGAATTTATCTTTATATTTTAATGCATAGTTATTAACTTTACTATGGCTTTAGATTTCAACAATTACTTTGGATAATGCATCTTCAAATACAAAGTTTATTGAGCTTCTGTCAGCAAGTAGATCCTCTTCAAATTTCTTTGATACAAAAGAAAACTTTCACATAAGATTTATTGCTCATGTATTACATCTAGCTGCACAGACTCTTATTCTTGGAATTGATAGCATTGAAGTAAAAAAAGAGCCTTCTTTTCAAGTATTTCTTCCTGGTTTGAGCTTTGGGACACAAGAAGCTCTTGATGAGCTAATGGAAACATTTGAAGACACTCCTACATGCTCTCAAAATGATGGGGCAAAAAAACTCAACCTGACTTTTAATCTTAGGAAATTACTTTTTAAGATAAAAAGATCTGAGCAGCTGTTACAAACACTGCACATTTATCAAGAGTTTAACTCAATTGATAAATCCAATTCTGTACTTGATGTAAGAACAAGATGGAATTCTACCTATGCCATGTTAAAATGGGCATTAAAAAATAAAGAGGTATGTATCATAAATAATTTTTTAATAATATATAGGCAATTAAAGGAGTTGTCTCTTCTGAAGAAATGGCATCTTTAAGATGGGACCTTTTCAAAAAGCTCACTTTCTGGCTGGAGATATTTGATTCAACCACATCTCTTGTCTGCCCATCCAACTCTTGCTCACTCTCATATGCCCTGGTGTCAATTATTAATCTAAAAAAATTCTAAGTGACAAACTTAAAGTGTTACCATCAGATGATTTGCTTTTCTGACCCCTACAACAAACCGAAAAGAAAATTGTGAAGTACTTTGATCATTTTACATCAGATATTTATCTGGTGGCAATAGGTAAAATTAACTTTAATTAAGCTGACTTTTAGTGCTGGATCCAGCTTACAAGCTCTTTTTCTTTAAGAAAATAGCACCTGAGCTGTACCTAAAAGCAGAAAAGGCCATCAAGGCTATTTATCAAGAGTTTAAAGATAAATCAGCTGATGGCTACAATGATGAGCCTGTTTTAAGCATTAGCAATATGCAAAGAGCTCAATATGTCTTTGAGCTCAATAATGAGCACAATGAAAAGGATGAAGGGGAGCTGGGATTTTACCTAACTGCTAAGCCCAGAGCAACTCCCATTCTCCAATTCTGGATGGTAATATGCTAAGATTTAAATAACTAATTATTATATTTTATATGTATAGCCAGCAGTACCCTATACTAGGAAAACTAGCCAGGATTATATTGGCTTGCCAGGCTACAAGTGCAGCCTCAGAGCGGGAGTTCAATGGGGCTGTTGATATTCTGGGTCTTAGAAGATCCCATATGCTCCCAAGTACTCTTGCCCAACATAAAGAGGCACAAGCAATTTTAAAGAATGAGTTCAAAATAAACCTTATCTAATTACAGGATCTATTATATTAAATATTGATTTATTATTTAAATTATTATATTATATTTTATAAAAATTATTCAGAATATAGAGCTGCTTTTTGGCTTTAAAATGAGCTATTAAATGTTAAAATTGGTTTAGTATTTACTGAGATACTCTGGTTTTTAGTTTTAACGCTAATGAAAACTTAGTATGTTTTTTTGAAGGCTTACGTTTTATCCTGCCAAGCCCAAAGGGCTGGTGCACACTCGACTGGCACTGGATTCTGGAGGAAGAATTTCTTCTTCCTCTGGAATCCGTTTTCGTCGTTTCGGATTCCCCCATATTGGGGGAATCCGAAAAACGAAAACGGGGAAGAGCGAACGGGACAATTACGGCAAATGCCGTAATCGTCCCGTTTCTCTTCCGACGCAGCCCTAATTGGGACCATGTTTGTAACCTGAATTCTGGGAGGACGTAGTGGCGGGCTTGGATCAAGGAGCCCTAGCCTGTGGTCCTTGGGAGTTAAAGCCAAGCGATGGGCGTTTTAGTTTTGAAAGTCAATCCTGAATTTTTAATGCGGGATGCTGAGCCATGCTATATAGTATCTGCTACATTTTGCGTATCTCTGCTTAAACAATCCACCTTTATTAACAAAAAAATTAATCTGGTTGAGTTATATTGCGTCATAAACACAAGTTAGGGTTGTGAGGATATCTTGCTGGGAAGGGTTTACTTTGTGGGCTTGTGTAGTCGTTCATGAGAGGGGTTTAGTTCCAAGTATTCGATGCCAGACTCGTTGCGGTTGCTGGCTTCGGTTTGGCCTCCAACGTAAAGGGTTTGGGAGCTGGTGTTGGAGATAACCATTGCTCGGAGGACGAGGGTGGTGGAGATGTTGTACTTGAACCTGTGGTCAGGGCCGTACACATTGATGTTCTCGTCGTAGTTGGCCACGTACAGGTTGCCTTGGTTGTCGCATTCGATGGACGAAAGCCCACTCTTGAACTCGTCATGGGTTGTGACGACGGTCTGGGGAAGGCTTGTGCTGTTGCCCAGCGGCAGGGAGATGATGGAGCGCTCCTTGTTGCTCGTCTTGACAATGCCATACAGGCTTGTCTCGTTGGGGCTCAAGGTGATTCGGTGCAGGGTTCCTGGGATGTCGTGGAGCTTGGAGAAGTTACCGTTGGTGAATTTCCAAACGGCAGAGGTTGCGTTGTTGGGGTCCTGCTGGGTGAGGCTGCTCACGTACACCCCGGTCTTGCCCACGGATATGTCAAAGAGGAAGTGGCCAGGTGCACTGAAGAGATCTTTTACTTGGATTTCGGAGTTTATGCGTTGGACACGGACAAGGTTGGTGGCCCCATCGTAGGTGTACGCCTCGTCAGACGAATTAAAGTAAAGCTCACGGCTATATACATCCCCTTTGCCCCCAAAGTACTTTTTCCCATTGACGATGTTCTGGTACGAGTAATCCAATTTGCCAAGAGTGGCGATGATCCCCCCATTGTCCAGCGACAAGGCAGAGATGGTCCCGCTGGGATCAAAGGTGGAGGGCAGCTTGAGGGGCTTGGTATGGTTAAGTCCATAAACCAAAGGAAAGCCAAGGATGATTGCAACTGAAACCATTGCCGAACTTGCCAAATCCTCCTTGCTATATACCCACTCCCCTAAGCAAGTGCGACAATTAACCTAGGAACTTATTTGCCTTTAGCATGAAAGCGGTGCAAGCTAATTTAATTCATGGTTTCCTGCCCATAAATCAAAAGAATCATTCTCAACTGTGACGTCACTCCAACCTTTACGGAGGCTATTTTTAACTCACAAAAACTTTAAATTATTAATTCATCCATCACCGAAAATTCCTGGCTACGCTTAATTCATGTTATGTAACGAGTAAACTCCCTGCCCTCATGTTTTAAACCCTGGTGCAATTGCTCAACTTGGCTGGTTGGCCGGTTCAAATATAAATAAATTCTACTTTAAACTTTACTGTTGAAAATTTACAATAAACTCTAAATGAAACCACCTGGCATACACCTTTGCCTTGGCAGCTGCCATTCCGTGGCCTGGGGCTGGGAAGGGGTCGTGCTTCCAAACCTTGACCCATTCAAATAAACAAAGTGCTTTTCATTAAATCAAGCTCCATCCGGTGAAGAATTGGAGCTAAGACAATGCAGCCATGTGCTCTATCCAGATCATGCAAAGGCCCCCAAGATCCATTCCCACATATAAACGATAAACCAAAATTAACCGCTTAACCATGCGACTTAATCATGTGCTTTAAGCCAAGGGCACCAAAGAAATAACATGAACCTTTGGTCCTTAGCTGGGATCTTGGTGCATGGGTTGAGACGGCCATGTACACATTTGGACGTGCTTCGACCCATGCCAGACATACTAGGAGAGGCCTGTTTAAACTATCATCTGCCACCAGAGGGAGCTAGACCCATTGTGATGTCCAAGGATGGCAAGGGGCTGGAACCCAAAAACCATGCCAGTATAAGCACTCCTACCAAACCGCCCACAACCCAAAGGAAATCCCATGAGGTCATCCATAACCAACGAGTATCTAGGAAGGACTATCCCTTGATTGTGGGTGGATCACAGGGTTCTCTATAGCCTATGGGTGGATTTCACATTATCCACGTATATGAACTGTTGCATAGTTATCAAACACTTATCTGACAAAGATTGAAGGAGATGTTTGGCCAAGTCCAAAAGATATGGAATCATTATAAACATCTCAAGCTTATGGGTGGATTTCACATTATCCATGTATATGAACTGTTGCATAGTTATCAAACACTTATCTGACAAAAATTGAAGGGGATGCTTGGCTAAGTCCAAAAGATATGGAATTATTATAAACATCTCAAACTTATGAGTGGATTTCACATTATCCACATATATGAACTGTTTCATAGTTATCAAACACTTATCTGACAAAGATTGAAGGAGATGTTTGGCTAAGTCCAAAAGATGTGGAATCATTATAAACATCTCAAACTTAACTGAAATTCTATTTGAACATTGCTTTACATGTATCTTGTAAATCAACCACCCACTAAATAAACCAGCCATGTAAGGAAAATGTAGCTTATGGCATTGCCAAGCCATTTTCACCACTGAGGTAGGAGATTTCAAGAGAATCAGTGGCACAAATCATTTATATTGTTAAACTACATCATTCAAAAATACCATCTCAAATCAATGCCAAGCTAGCAGTTTTTGCATTTAGAATGCTGAGTCCCAAAAATATAAATACCCAACTTTCTGCCATAACCCTATGTACCAGCACCTTGATCCTCCAGTTCAAGTCAAACCAACAAACCCTTATTCCACCAACTTTATTTACATACCAAAGTACATGACATGGGCATGCTTCTGCCATCTCAATTTACATCCTTTCAAATCCCTCTGGGGTTCACATCACCCAGCTGTTTTGGCCCCCACAATGCATAGAGGAAATAAAGGAAAATTACTTATGTCACCCTAGGACACCATATCAACTCCCCAATCTCAGTTCTCAGTTCTTGCCTTTCAAAAGTATTATTTCCAGTAAACCCCCACTTAATTAAAAAAAATGCGAGAAAAGCTCTGAACATTAGCAAGCATGTATCTTTTGATCCCCTCTAGACAGCCAGGTACATTTTAGCCCCATTTATACACACTAATCATTACAGTATCCAAGAGGTACACCTCCACTAGGTTGAGATGAATCCACCCAAGATCTTTATTTTAGAGCAGAGATGATGAACCCCCTACACATTTTCCCAACAGCATTGCAGTCTCACCATCATCATCCTGGCTAAAAGTTCAAGCTCCAACCCCAAAGCTTTTCCTGCCTGGGTGGCGGTAAAAATATTTCCCTGGATAAAAACCTAAAGGGGCTTATACTACATTTTTCAGCTATTTTCTACAACCCTACATAAAATAGTTATACTTTTATATCAGCATTGCTCTCATTCTTCAATTAGAGGGTTGCCCCAATGTTCAAGCCTTCTTGTTGCCAGTTCTCCTCTAGATACCTCCCAAATCCAATCCCAAAGCTACTCTCAAGGCATTCAAGGGCAAGGTCAACTCTCCCAAGGCCAAAAACCTAAAACTACCCCAATAAGAAGCCTTCTAAGGCTAAAGCACCTCTCAATATTCTAACACCCTCTTCAGAGCCTGAGAAAACTAGCATCACCCCTCTCCATTCTTTCCTTGTCAACTTTCTCTCTGACTCCTAAGAGAAGATTTTTGAATTCAACAGGCACTCTGGCCCCGCATCAGATCCTGATGAGAGGCAAGAGCAGCAACCTGATCCTGGTGCTCCTACTGGGGGTTCCAGCCAGTGTACTGGAGCAGATCCCTCATCTATAATAGCACAAATCAGGCTATCCTTCAACACCCCCTTGGATGCCGTAACCTTAGATGCCCCCAAGGCTCCCCACACCAGGCTTTACTTTATTCAAGGCCCTTACTGACAAGCATAGCTGTGCTAAGAATTTTGATCCCCTATACCAGATGATACATGGTACCTAAGTCAGGTCCTTATAGCTAACCAGGATAAGAACTCCCTAAAAGTTATGAGTGAAGCCCCCTCCATCTCAAAGATTCCCAATTGTCCACTGCTGAAGATACATCAAAGCTCCATAAGCATCCCGCCTACCAGGGGTATGCTTCAAGCGCTGGGTACCAGTGTCACCTCTGTTGACCAGCGGATCCTCACAGAGCAGAAGCTATCTTGCATAACCATTACTCCTGTCTCCACAGGGATGGAGAAATCCCTAGCAGTGTATGGTCTGCTTGGTAGAAGCCATGATCTTTACCATCTCTTTTGGTGCCCATCCTGGATCTTGAATGGCCCCTTCCCTGCCAGCAGAAGATTTTCAGCTATCTTGGGAACCCCCTGGTCAGGTTGGCACCTGAAGTCCTCCCCCAGCTTCCTCCCCCTGAACAAGAGGCAGGCCACCTAGGTCAGGCCCCCACCTCCTTGAAGGGTAAGCAGGATGGGATCCTTCAAACTTTTGAAACACTGTCCAAGGGAACCAGCAGGTGCAAGCAGATAACCCCACCCAGAACAGGTGAGAATCTTCTAAGAAGTGGGCCAAAGATCTGCCTTGCCCACTCATCAGGGGAAAGCTCTGAGTTGTCCTGGCCATTAATCCTGACCAAGCCTTCTGGAGCTCTTCAGGGTCAATGAATTCACCTCATATAGGTGTCTGCCACTGGCTCTAAAGATGCTCTTATTGAAGAGAGTTTATCTGCTCTGAAGGGAGTAAAGAGGTCAAGGACACCTTCAACTGTTTTGCTTCCTGGATCTTGTGAGAAAAGGTGTGTTTAAGGCCTTCTATCACACCCTGTGTGCCATTCCTACATTCTCTTTAACCAGACAGCCTTTGTTTTGTCCATTGGGCACCTTGAAACTTGGTGGATTGGAGTGTTCCAGGGGATGGCCAGGTGTAAATGGGTGGTAAATCAGTGAGCTGGAGCTTCCCAAATAAGGTAAAAGATGGTCTGGTTGAGACCACCTGCAGTTTACCTGCTCTTCAGAGGCCACCAAAGTGTATGGTGGATCAAGTTCAGTGATTAACTGGGTTGTGGTAACATCTTTCAGATGAACCAGTTCAAATGTAATAGAGTTATGCTGAGACAGAACACACCCAAACACTTCCAAGACTTTTTCTATCAACTTCTTAGCATCATTTCAAAGGACCATGATTTCTTCCTACAGCTGCCCATCCTTGGGAGTGTACAGATCCTGAGAAAGCTCTCCAAGTTCACTCCAGAGGAACCCTTCCCCCCTGAAAAAAGCTTCAAGCCTCTTATAAATCTTGGCTGTTCTCCATCTAGAGCTTGGCAGCGGGCAAATATTCTGAACCTTTAACTACACTGCTCTTCCTGCTCAGCAATTGGATAACAAATGCAGATCAATTCCCTATTTTAAATCTTTCTAAACCAGGGGTTACAATATATTTAGTAAATCTGGAAGAAAGAGCTCCAAGGGCCCTTTTACAGCTCCCTTAATTACACTATTGCTCTGTAGTTTCATCAAGCTGGGGTGCTACATTCATGTGGCACTGTGTAAATTGGTGTCCTAAATATCACTTGCTGACTAATGGTAGGCATCAATATATATGTTTAAATCTTTAAGGCAGATGTGGATGCTAAGATGCCCAGATAATTTGTATACGTCTTTATTTACAACAATTGATCCCATGATATATCATCCCTTGTCCCAGGTATCCCTGCTTTATGAAAGCCTTCCCAAAGCTTAAGCTATTCTGATCAGCCTCTTTTATACCATAGGATCAGCTTCCAGCTGTATCTCACAAAAATCCTAAAGTATTTTCAGATGGTTGATGTATCTTTCCTTAATCTTTGAGCCTTTTTGCCCATGACCAACTTTAGAAAAGCAATCCTCAAAGTGATAAAATAATCCATCACTAGCCACCTTAAAGCGTTCTGCAATCATCTTCACAAGCTTCCCAACCCACAAATAGGACACCAATGCTTCTCTGGCAAGTGTTAACCTTCTCCTGTTCAGAGCCTTAACTGTCCTGCAATCCTGTCAATGTTTCTGGGGGCTGTAAGCACCTTTTCTTTCTTAGTGAACTGTATTTCAAAGCACCCCTATGGCCTTGAATGTTATTTACCTCACATCTCATTTGAAGCTTTCCCTTATATCAAAAGCGTTTGAGAGTGTTTCTCTGATCTGGCTTAGTATTTTGTCACTGTAGCAAAGCTGGTCAGAAAGTTTCTCTGAGGTGAGTCCCTCTTTTTCTCTTGTAGCCACCCATATTTGGGAAACACTTTGAGACACCTTCAAAGTTTTCCTGAAACATCATAAAATAAAAAACAATGGCTTATCATGATACTTGTTAATTGAGAGTATCTGGACCATAGTGGTGGCTTTCAGCTATGCCTATCAGAAGCTAGTACTGTGTAATATCACATTTCCTCTTTACCTTCACCCATGTGGCTATCCTGAGCTTTTAATTAAAATATTTAACTAACTTAACTTCCTAAACACCCCAAGAATTAGGTCAACTAACTAATTTTTTATACAGCTACCCCAATGATGGCTTTAGGCACCTCATGCTGGCACAGTAGAAGTAAATGACTCCCTTAAAGCTACCCAAAAGGTGTGAACAGAAAAACTCCAACCATTGTGGTTGTGCACCCAGCTGTATTCCAGCCCCAATTGGTCTTAGGGTTTCAATACCACAGACATATCTATCCCAGGGCAAATCTTTAACCTTTCTTAGTGCAAATAGTTTCCCCTCCTATTATCACTCTACAAGAAGTAAAGAACAAACACTTACTATCATAGTTGAGCAGAACACCAGCCAGTGTAGCAGAGAAACAAACATAAAAACTGTGTAGTATATACTTAATAGAAGTACATGAAACAGAATAAAGGGGGAAATTAAGGAGATAATGATACTTTAATTGGTATGAAAGATGAATAATATATAGCATCATGACAAGCTATGTATTGTTCATGTACATCATGACTGTAGTAGGGCCTGACCAATTAGTTTTCCTAATATGGTTAATTATGTCTGATCCCTGTACAGCATGACAATGTGGCAGTAGTGCTGTCAAATAGCTGGTAGTTGAGTTGATTCTTGAGAAAATGATTTGATGAGAGTGAGTAATCAAAGAGGGTGTGATGTCTCCCCCTGGGGTGCTGGAAAGCAGAGCTTTAGGAATTCTTTTGAGGGTATCTGGAAGGCAGCCTGATAATGATCAAGTTTGGCCTTGAACACAAAAATTTATGAATCTCTTTGGGCCTGTCTAGTCTTGCATAGGCAAAGATTGCTGTTGGCTCTTGTTTCCTGGTTTGGTAGTTTGAGTTGACTTCTGCATTTGGTTTTGAGTACCAGGATAGTCAACTTGGATGGTGTGTGGTCTCTTGTGTGGAACCTTGCTGGGGGGTCAACCCCACTGTTTTGAAATTATTAAAGAATTTATATAGATACACACTATTTATAATAAAAGTAATCAAATATCAAGTATAATAAAAATTCAAAAAATAAATGAAAATTAATTAACTGAAAAATTAAGAGCATAACAAAAATATATAAGCTTTTAATTAATAATATAAAGACCAAAATATTGCCAGAGTATTTATTTTATTGAAATTCATGCTTCCGTTTGAGACAATCTCCCAGACCTAATTGGCAAAAATCTAGAAGCCTAAAAATTAAACTAATGCTGTAGGTTCTTGGATATATTTTGGTGGATTCACTCTTAAAATATGCAGTTTCTATTTTGATTCATGGAAATAATCCATATTATCAAAAAATGAGTTGTCTTGTGTTTTAAATATCACTTTTGTGTTTGCATCCAATTTGTTCTCTGATTGTAGCATTTTTTTACCTAACCAATATATCAGTTAGCATAGAAATCTTTAGAATGTGACTGGCTCAACTTTTTTTGAGTGAGGGTTATTTTTTTAGATGTATCAGTTTTGATAAGTGTATTAAATTTTGATTTTGTTGTATATCCAACTATTTTTGTAATATGGACCTAGGTAAATAGAGCATTTTTTTAGCACAATTGACTTTCAAATGAAACTATTTGGCTTGTTTGGACTGAACTGATTTCTTTGATCTGGTAAATTTTTGTTGATATCAAAAGGTTATAGAACTACTGTACAGTGTGTTGTATTTCTCATAGTAGAGAAATTTGTTCCAGAGTTTCACTAAAGACATCCTTAAGTTTATCAATTAGATTCTTTAGGGCTGTTGTTGTATAGTTGTGTGGGGACTCTAGTGGTTTTGGGATAGACATATTTTATTGAATATTGATTGAATTCTATCTCTCTTTGAACTCATATGATTCTCCCTATGTGATTTAAACAAAGAAAGTTCTGTGAAAAGGTTTTCTCATCTATATAGGATTAACCTGAAATCCCACACCATTGTCTGAGGGTGATTAAATATGTGTCCTAGTCAATGTAGAGGTCAGTTGTGACATAACCATTCAAGGTATGAAATAGCACCATGGCTAAGACCACCAATAATAAGACCAGAGAGTCTGACTTAGACTTTAACTTCCTCAATGATAAGGATAAAGTCACATGAGTGATTGCCAGCCCTCTGGAATTTTCCATCTATACAGTAGTTTTATAACCTGATGAGATAAACAAAATCAACTCAGTCTAAAAACAAAATCAAATTGGATCCAACTCTATTATGTTTTTAATATTGTCAAAACAGAAGGCTTGACCCGCCAGCAAGGTTCTGAGTAAGCAGGTTCATGACCTGCAATCCAGTTATCCAGTCACTCAGAGCCAGACTAGGAAGTCAACTCAAATTTCCAAATCCAACAAAATAACAAATGATGATCCCCTACAGTGGATACCTTGTTTTGGCGCTTGACTCATTACCAGTATCAAGCTACCCCCTTCACCATCCAACCATGTGATCAACACAATCATGTTCTTGTTATCCATGACTCACGCTAACTATATAATCATTATCTCTCAATAAAGAATATCATCTAGTTTCTAAACATTTTTCCCCTTGTAACTTTGCTAAAACAGCACAGTTACAACAATATAAATTCCTCCATCTTTATTTTTTAGACTGAGTTTATTTTCTTTATCTCATCAGGTTGTAAAACTCTTGTAAAACCTTGAAACAACTGAGAGCATGCTCTAGCTGATGTGAGTCTGAAAATTATTGGTTGACCATGGTATGGTTTGACCTAGTATCAATGAGGATCTTGTGGGTATTTCAATGAAAGCAAAAGGGGCAATCCAAGTATTTGATTTTATTTTGAGTATGAATAGCTTGCAGGACAGGATCATCAGTGTGTATGTGGAAGACATTTTAGGTTTTAAATTTGTGTGAATTGAAGTTAAAAGGGTTTTTTTCTAAAAGAATTGTATTTGGTGATCAGGTGGGGTTGTAAAGCCTCTTGTGCCTACAACCCCAAGGCTTTTTTTGAATCCTCAATTTGAGCTAGCTGAAGTTCTCCCTTGTGGGAGTGTTTGTTGTCATTGTTCTGTTAGCAGGGCTGGCACATCCTATTTTATTGTGGACAATTTTATGGCACAGGATAGCACAGGGCGGTTGATTTTTTGGTCTTTTAGAATTTCAATTTGGCTTTATTTTTTGCTTCTACAATGGATCTATAAAAATTTGATGGATGCACAATGCCTCACAGGCACCTTCTTGGAGATATGGGGCTTGATGCGCTTTTTTCATTACAGCATCACAATTATTTGAGATTGTAGGGCACAGGGCATTTTTTTAATACAGTCATATGTGAGGATATGAGTAGTATTGTATCAGAAGAGCCAGGATCAAATGGAAACATGATTATTGTCCAGAAATGGCTTCTGCTCACACAGAAGAACTTAAAGATTAGGATAAAGATCAACCAGATTAAAGATAGATCAAAGATGGGTCAAAGATTATTTTTATTGTAATTGATTAATTCTTCTTATAACTTCTGCAAGGTTAATCCCTGGGCTGCTAGCAATGTCTTCTAGGAAATTCTATCACACCCCTTATTTGGGTAATTATTAATCTAGGTTTGGTGCTTATTACACATCAACCAATAGAACATCTTCATCTTCACCCAGCACAGGTGGTCCTTGCTGGCTGGAATAATTTAGTTACTTCAGGATCACTTCCTACTTTCCTGACATACTCCAAGCTTAATGCTTATCAATGTGATTAATATTGGAATTCAAGATCATGGGGAATCAAACCCAGCGCCTTAGCGCTCAATGTAAAAGTAAGGCAGCACCCTGTCACCTGTTGGGAATTTTGACCAAGCAATGATGCCAATTATGACAGAGCTCACGGATTGGGGTTGCTGCAACCAAACCCATAAATTAGTAGTATAAAAAGCAATGATGCCAATTATGACAGAGCTTGCAGATATGAATTGCAGCTGCCAAATAACATAAATTGGCAGTATAAATTATATGCATATTGGATCAGCAGTAGTCTGCTGACCTGAACCTTAAATTAGCTAATAATAAGTGCTGCCTCAGCACTAAATAATACATTATTTGCTGCCACATCACTTTAAAAAAGACACAGGTACTGCCTAGCAACTGGATTAGGCGCCAAAGCACCAAACTACTTTTACGTCAAGCGCTGCCTGGCAAATATCACAGGTGTCAAGGCGCCGCTTCACTTTTATATCAAGTGCCGAGGCACTGGGTTTGATTCCCCATTATCTCAAATTCCCATATTTATCATATTGTTGTGTGTATACTTCTGGGAAGTATAATAAACAAGATAAAGGGGAAAATTAAGAAGAGAATGATACTTTATTGGATATGAATATGGGGTAATATATAGAATTTTGGAAAGTCACATACTATCCATGTACGTCATGGAGGTCATGGGGCTTATCTGAGGAATGTTCCTCTTAAGTCATGAGGCTTATTCAAGTTGTGTTTGGTTTAGGATCTGGATTATTTGATCCCTGTAGTGGATGGACAACTGATAGTAGTGTCACTGGCTTACTAGTTGGTTGGTGAGCCATTCAGTGAGTCATTTGGTGATCTACTTGGGGTGTTAATTCCCTGAGAGGGAGTAATCAAAGATGTTGCAACAATATTAATAAGCATTATGCCTGGAGTATGTCAGAGAAGTAGGAAGTGATCCTAAAGTAACTAAATTATTTCATGCCAGCAAGGATCACCTGTTCTGGTTGAAGATGAAGATATTCTATTGTTTGACATGCAATAAGAGCCAAACCTAGATTAATAATTACCCAAATTAAGGGTGTGATAGAATTTCCTAGAAGACATTGCTAGCAGCCTAGGGATTAACCTTGCAGAAGGTATAAGAATAATTAATCAATTACAATGAATGAAAATATTGAACCATCTTTGATATATCTTTAATCTGGTTGACCTTTATCCTATTCTTAAGTGCTTCTGCACAATCAGAAGCCATTGATGGAAAATAATCATGGCTCCATTTAATCCTGGCTATTCTGATACAATACTACTCATATCCTCACATATTACTGTATTTGAGCACATTTCCTGTGCCCTATAATCTTAATTAATTGTGGTGCTGTAATAAAAAAGTGTGACCACATCTGTAATATTTGTCAGGCAGTACCTGTAATTATTTTCAGTTGGCGCAACAGCGCTTGACAATAAAGTAGTTTGGCACTTTGGCACCTATTTCAATTGCTAGGTGGCACCTGTATTTTTCTAAAGTGGCACAGCGGCAAATCATGTATCATTAAGCACTGTGGCAGCGCTTATCATTGGCTGATTTATGGTTCAGGTCAGCAAACAACTGCTGATCCAATATGCATATTTTTTATGCTACCAATTTATGTTGTTTGAAAGCTTTAATTCAGATCTGAAAGCTCTGTCATAGTTGGCATCATTGTTTTTTATACTGCCAATTTATGGGTTTGCTTGCTGAAACCCTAATCTGTGAGCCGTCATAATTGGAATCATTGCTTGATCAAAATTCTCAACAGGGCTTCAATAGATTTATCATAAGGGTGAGGAGTATGATGTTTCCATTGACTATGGCTTATGGGGTGGCAAAAGGTTCTTGCTGCAAAGCAGTAAGGTACTCTGAGACACTTCCTGCTTATTTGATGGCAAGAAGAGATGTTCTCATAGCAATAAGTAAGAAAGCTTTACTGTAGCAGTATTTGGCTATCTCTTTGAAGAAGGCCCATGTAACCTCAGTTTTGGGATCAGCACACATAATAAACCAAATGGTGGCAGAGCCAAAAAGGTGGCCTGGAGTTTTAACCCCCACATATGTTCATAAGCTTGGAAAATGTGGATATGGATTTCTGTGGAGTGTAGCTAGCTTACAATATTTGTGCCCTCTATACCACTCATGAAGGATTCCAATTTTAGATTCAGCTTTCATTCTAAGAGGTCCAACTAGGGCAGGGTGGAACTAATGTCATGTTGAACTAGGCAGAGTCTATTTTAGGTGCTTTTTAACACTAGTTGGTCTTGATATATAACATATTGTTCTGGCATCTCCCCCTCAAGAATGAGCAGGAAAGGTTTACAGCAAGGGTTAGTTATATGACCAGCACTGCATCCTTTCTTGGAAGAATTTTCTTGAAGGCAGACCATGAATTGAACCTACTTCTGCTATCACTGTTAAAACTGGACTAAAGATATTTAGCATTTGAAAGGGGAATATAGCAGTCCAAAAGGTGAAAGACGTGGACTTAAGGGAAAATAGTAGATTTATTAAGAAAAACAAATTATCATACTTTAAATAATAGCCATAAAGTCACAATGGGGTGTCAGGAATATTCCTGACAACACAATTTTACAAGATAATATTTTGGGCACAATTCAGCTCAAAAACCAAAACAAAAAGTGCAGCAGTTCCCCCTATTGGGTAACTGCCGCAAAACAGGGAGGTTTTAAAAAAGAGATAAAAAACCATGTCCTTCAAAATTTGGATTTTATAGGCCGGCCGCGCGCGCCCACCTGCTCCCACCAGCCAGTCCCCCCGCCAGCCAGCGGGGGACAGTGCACCCCCCCCCCCCACAGTGGGGCCATCCACCCTGGCTGGATGGGGAAATTGCCCAATTGGGAATCAAAAAAAGGCAATTTCCCAAGTCCAAAAATGGGGGAACTGCTGCCCAAATTTGGAGGGGGTTGACAAGCAGCCCAGCACAACAATTAATGCATCAACTTCAGAAGTTGAATTTGGATGCATGAAAGTGCCTGAAGATGCTCCAAATTCATGCAATGCCAAGATTAATAATCCATTTTTTGCCAAACCACTCCAATCCCAATCCCAATCCCAAAAGGGAATTCCAGACAACACCAAGTGTTTGTGGTTCCCTGTCCAATGCTTTGTACTATTCATGCCCCACTAAGAATGATAGTATATAATAAATCTCAATCACTTGATGGTAGTTTGTGCTATCATTAAGTGAAATTACCCCTCAATAGCATCACATAAATCAATTTGAAGACTTTATATAAAAGAAGTTAAACAGGACACTAAGCTTTGTCTGCCCTTTCTAAGGATCAGAAGATGAATCATCTAATCTTCTCAGCTGCCCTCACAGCATGCCTAGGAATTGGGGGCCACCAATCTAATCAATAGCATGGGCCATTCAAAAATCCATCTCTCAAGTACTACTATGAGGAGCCGGCACAGCTCAACTCCTCTGTGCAGCACTCCTGGCCCACGCTGGTATTGCCCCACTCCACCCAGTCTGTAGCCATATACACCTGTATATACTACATACTCATGTATTTTGCTGGTAATTTCAGATGTTATAACGTACACGCCAAAGTCTTTCAATTGATGATGACGGTCTATCCAATTGTGACGGCACTCACAGGTTTCTAAGTTGTCAACTTGGTACCTTATTTTGCTAAAGTACTTCCCCAATTTTTGGGTCTTTACATGTGGTGGCACAATCCAAATAAGGGTTGGGTTTTGAATAGCTTATCAAGATTATTTAACTATAATTGGCTTTGTCCCTTATAAGGAATCATTGTCCCGTATTTTAACATTTGAGGTGAGAGCTATAATGTTGTTAGATATGTCATGAGTCAGTTCATTGAGTGCCCTTGTTTATTGTAATATACATTGTCAGATGAGGTGACAACTTTGGTTGTAACGCTTAGACCACAAGTGGAGACTCCAGTCTTAAGAAAGCCTCATTTCAGTTCAACTAATAGATATGCTTCCCCAACTAGTAGACCATTGAGCCTTAATTTACTGTTTTTCCCCAGATCACTACAAATAATATTACTTTTAGTTATCAACAATGAGCAATAATTTTTATCACAACCTCTATACACTATAAAACAATCTAAAATCAACTGGTTTATAAAGTTTTTACTTGCTTATTATCTCTCTTCTAGGGTTGAGAAACCTCTTCCTACCAGAGAAATGACAATTACAGCTAAAAAAGACATATAAGCCTTATGTATCTCACTTTGGCCAGCCTAGTGGGCTGTCTCATCCCATACCTTGGTAGACAGGCTCTCATAGGACACAATCTCATGCATTATGAAGTTAGGCCCAGTACTTTAACTAGCTCTAACACTTGATTAACCTCTAACTGGGCCATTAACCAGTAAAGCACAAGAGTAGTATGGAAGTCCTGAAAGAGAGTAAGCATTTTATTTGAAATATAATGAAAGCTTTTAATAGTTGAAGTAATGCCACAGTTTGGTCTATGTGGCTAGGTGATGCTTGTGAATATTTTTTGGAAGCCAAGGCATTATCCTGGTAATGCTTTGAACTTGAATGAGGTTCCAGAATCATTATCCTTGAGCTTCAGAAGGGATATTCAGGGAGATAGTTTCACACATGAGGGCAATGAATGGTATTAAAATATTAGCTTGCATGAAATCTGGTTCAACATTTATTTTTTCAGTGCACAACTTATGTTTACTTGGGTCCAACTTTGATTTATTTTTAATAGCTGTAGAAACTACAGTAGTTTGAAGCAAAACCTATTGTAGTAAATAAGGACAGGAAAATAAAGGCTTACTAAAATAAGTTTGCTTGATTGGAGGATATGGAACAAAGCCATCTAACTCAGAGATTGTTATATCATTTGATTGGTTAAACTTCTGATGTATTCAGATTTGGTAAGTTTCAACTTTTGATTTAGCTGTTTTCTTACTGAACTCTGCGTTATTAGATTGTAGTTTTAATAAGTTTACTTGAATCAAGTTTTACAATCTCAAGAACTTGAAGGGGTTATATAATGTATGGTATCATAGCAGCTTCGTTGAGATTAGGGTTGATTCGGTTAAGCCCCAACTAGCAGCGGCCAGTTTCTGGCTTTGGGTCAACCCATTCAAATATTTATTTTAGTCTTTTTAAATATACAGAATTTCTTTCGGGTGAAGCGGCGCAGAGTCGGAAGTTAGCTGGTGCTGAGCCGAAGCATCCCTAGTTGAGATTGATTGGCTATTGTTAACTTTATGCGTGCCGAAGATGGCTATATAAGATGTTTAATTATTTTCAGGCAGACATTGTCAATACAATATTGTAAACTATGACCTTAATTCCCAAAGCAAGTGAAACTTCCAAGGACTTGAAGCGGCCTCGAGGAATCGAAAGTTATTTTATCGCTTCACCCAAACAAAAACTTGATGAGAGCTTGACAAAAAAGGAGGAAGTTGTAAAGCCTCAGGGGGAGGCTAAAGGTGAGTTATAAAAATAAATTATTGAAGTTGATTTAGTTGGTAGACAGGTTTTTTCGCCTTGTATTTTCCCATAAAAAGGCTTAAAAGTACATCTTTCTTTCAAATTTCATACGTATGATTTGTTTTGTCTACAAATTTCTGAAACTTATACATGCACAAGCTGAACTTGCTGTAATGACTTTCTGCGAATATATCTAGCTTTGACTAATAAGATTCGAAAAATGACTTACTTGTGAACATCTAGTCGCGACTGAAATAAGATCGGAACTGAATATTACTACTGATTCAATCAGTGAATCAAATGTTGAGCTGGCGGAAAAGCTTCCCGAAGAGCTTCGAAAAAATTATACAGCTTGAGATTGAAACCCTTCATCCTTCTTGGTTCAAGGCTTTGGAATCTCAATTCAAAATGCCTTACTTTTTAAAGGTTTGCCTTCTCTTTTTCATTTTAGTTAACCAACTTTAGCTAAAGAACTTTCTGAACTCTGAATTTACTGGCAATAATACTATATTCCCTCCAGGTAAGCATTTATATTGGTATAATATGTAGACTTTTTATTCTGGATATCTAAGACACTATTATAGCACCAGATGTATACAGTTGGTCAAGGTTCACTCCAGTTAGTGAAGTTAAAGTCATCATCATTGGACAAGGTGAATACTTTTTTGAAATAAGTCTCCTTATAGCAAATCCTAACCTTGTAATTCTCCAGATCCTTATCACAATGTTAATCAAGCTCATGGTAAGACTATGGAACGGCAGCTAATCTGTAGGGCTATGTTTCAGTGTCAATAAAGGAAATGCAAAGCCACCTTCCTTGCGCAATATATTCAAAGAGCTCAAAAACGAGTATCCTGATTATAAGGAGCCCAGTCATGGGTATTTGTCAACGAAATCCCAAATCCTAATTTTTATTCAGGTACTTAGGGGGCTGGGCGGCACAAGGGGTTCTTCTTCTCAATGCTGCCTTGACTGTTCGAGCCCATCAAGCCAATTCTCATGCCGACAAAGGTTGGGAGCAATTTACTGGTAGTTTGCTATATGAATTTAGCTAATACTTCAGACAGTGTCATAGCACATCTCAACAAAGCTCAAAGCAATTTAGTCTTTATTTTGTGGGGCTCTTACGCTCAGAAGAAAGGGAAATCTATAGACTCTGTAAGCCAAGTTATTTGGTTTATTAACAGTTTTAGAAGAAGCATTTGGTTATCAAAGGTGTTCACCCATCTCCTTTGTCAGCTAGCAGAGGGTTCTTTGGAAGCAACCATTTCCTAAAGACCAACGAATATCTTAAGAGCCATGGCAAAGCTCAGATTGATTGGCAGCAAACTGATGAACTACCTGCCACCAACTAGTCTTAAAGTCAACTACAGAGAAACTCAAAGTAGCAATCTTAAGATAAATCAAATGGATAGAGTGTAGCACTTGTAAATTAGTACTTTATCCAAACATTTGAAAAGCAGCTTATTGAAGCTATCAACGCCTTGAGTAAGGGGACTATACTTTTCTGAACAGTCTCCACTTAACTATGAAGTTTAATTTTTGAATGATTTGTTTGGGTGAAATATAATTTATTAAGTTGATGTATCTTCTGGTATTATGTAAGGACAGTTTATATGTAGGGTTTCAACAGACAAAACGTGATGATTATGGTAAATACTGTACTCGTCGTGTTTTGCCTGTCGCAAATTTGGAATTCAGATTCCCCTAAATTGGGCAATCTGTTCATCTATAAAAGAATTTGGGGGAGAGAAACTTCTTTGTCCAGAATCCAGCGCCATCCGCTTGGATTCCGGTGGAAAGTATAGGCTGAAACCAAGAGATCAGGTAAAAAAACCAATAAAAATTAAAATTTTAGATACTCTTTTACTTTTAAATTTTATGATTATTTGATTTAAAAAACTGAAGTCCAACCAAATCCACTCTGCCACTAATAAAGTGTTGTACATGTGCTGCGTTAGCAGAGTTACAAGGGGGAAAATATTTAGAAACTAGATAATTGTCTCTATTGAGATATCAGAAATTATATGGTTGTAGCAAGTTGATTAGGAGGAACAAGGTACCCACTGATCAGTTGCTTGGAAGGGAAGGGGGTGGCTTGATCCTACTAATGGGTGAAGCGTTAGATCAAGTTTGCCCATTGTAACAATCCACATTTGGAGCTGTTTTGCAGGCGTGGGCTGATGTTGTCCAAGTAGAGAATGGTTTCCTAAGAGGTAAATGCTTGTTGTTTTGTTTGTTTGCCCAATCAAGATGATTAGTTTTTGGTTTTTGCCTCAGGGGAGTAGCAAGGTGGCCCCTTACTAGTGCTTTGAAAGGATAGAGAAGTGGTCTTCCCTGGAATTTTTATACCAAGGGATATAAACATCCTTAGACTATCTGGGGTGAGAATATAGCTAGGTTTCCTCCCTGGGATGAATGTGCTGAGGTAATAAGAAATCTAGATACCAATTGGGGTGATAATACAGTTTGGTAACTTTACCTAGGATGGAGGTAAAGTTTCTCTCTCTATGACTGTACAATAGTTTTAAGGAGGTCTTAAAGTTGCTGGGCAAACCATGTACAGCTCAGAACCATCATTAGGGTAGCTGTCCAGAGACAAAGCTGCAAAAACTAATGATTTGAAGGTCTCTGGGGAGTGAAGTTGGTTACTTTGCGCCTGAAAGCTCAAGCTAACCACTTGGGTGATTAAAAACAGTTGTAATGCATAAGGTATGATTGCTTCTGATGTCCTAAAGTGTAGGTCACTGATAGGAGCTCAATAATATACTTAATAGATATTCTAGGTGCTAAGCTATTTTTATATGTTTGAAACAGCTTGTGAGAAATTTTGAAGAAGATGCTCCAACATTTCTCAAAAGCTATTTGCTGAGGAAGCAAAAGATGAAAAAATTCCTTGGTTTTTACAGTGGCAAAATCAAGTGAAAATGTTGAGAAAATTTCAGGGAAGAGGTTTTCTTGGTGATTTATCATGGTAGATAAAGGTACTTTGCTATGTGAACAGGGTACAAAGCTGTTTTGGTGGAAAATTTTCCCTTGGTTTTACTATAAGAGTAAAGATCTGGGAAAACATTGAAGAAAGCCAAGGGAGACAATTTAAATAGTGTTCTTTTATTTGAATTGGTTGAGGTTGAATGCAGGGAAGACTGATACTAGAACAGAAAGCTGGTTAACGCTTCAAGCAGCTTGAGCAGCAGAAATTGATTTCCTAATAAAATCTGGTGGACCTTCAGTAATAATAAACTTCTTAACATTACAATAGTTGGTTGAATCAAATGCTTGTTTACTGATAAATATCATTGGTTGGATGCCAAAAGCCTAAAATATAATCAAGAAAACAGTGAAGCTATACTTTAAGCTTTTGAGAAAGTAAGCTTGTAATCTTGTTTTATTATAGGAGAACTTGAACGCCAATAGTTTAAGATTTTGAAGAAAGACATCTAAAGAGAAAAACTTTGGGACCAATGGGCTATAATTAAGAGGCTGGCTGGAAAGTTGAAGGGGTCTTTTGTAAATTTTTTGATTGCAAACAGAAGCTTTGTTGGGCACTGGATCTGCATCCTAATAGTCACACATCTGGTTGGTTTGTAGTAACCAGATGTCATCTAAGGCTTTAAAAAGTCTTTTCTGAAGGAGTAGCTGGTCAAAATGACTCTAAAACAATGGCAAATCAGAAAGTCTCTAAGGGGATCTTCCTTCTGTTAATAAAGACAATCTTGATCTCTATTCTCCTTTTTTGTGAAAGAGAACTTGCCTAGTGATAGTGATTTTAGAGCTGGTCATTAAAATCAGAAGAGGCAGAAATTTAGACTGTTCACTCATAAAAAACTTGTGGTTAAGGAATGATTAAAGCGTTTTGAATAACCTTGAGGTCCAGGGTATTGTTGTATAAAGATTACCGTGCAGGCTGCTCCCTAGATAACCAAGCTGCTTTGGAAAACCATGCATTGCTGTGAAATAAATTTTTCCCAATTATCAATTACCAATGATTAGAGGGTATGATGAGTCTCTTTTATAGCTTTCAGATGATTCACTTTTTTCTTTCTGTAGAATTTGTATATCTGAGGGTTTTATTCCAACCTGCTTGGCCCTGGCTTTGACCCAGGACACACCTTGGTGAACTCCCAGGAGTGCCACATCTCTGGATCAGGGCTACTATTGGTTCATTTTCCCTTGCTTGGTAACTTTAGTTGACTTCTGCTTTTGGATGAAAGTGCCAGGATAGTTGGATTAAGAAGCAAGAGTTCTCCTATTCAGAGCTATACCAGGAGTTTGACCCCGCAGGTTTGACAGTAGAGTATTAAATCTGAAATGGATTTATTTCCAGGGTGGCAGTATACCAACTGTCTGAGGTAGGGATAGCAGTTGTAACCTCAGGTGGGCCGTTTGTATGGAGAGCAAGGCCCACCACATGATTGGTCCTAACTTGATAACTTAGGAGAGAGAGCATCCCAGCCAGGACCAAGGGCCAACAGAAGAGACTACAAAATCTACCAAACCTGTTAGATCAATATAAAGCAGCCTAAGGAGTTGAGTGATGATAGAATCTGATGTATCAACAGAAGTTTGCAGAAAGTCAGCCCAGGGTGTTTAGAGGTAGTGTCATGGGTACTAGATAAGCAGACAGGTGGTTATATTTATCCCAAATATTTCAGGCTGTACACTATACCAAGTGCCTTCTCTATTAAAGGTCTCTGGTTGTCTAGTCTGAGCTTCAGAGTTGGGGAGGAGAATATTATCCAGGGTGAACTCCTTGTAACCCAGGCTTGGTAAGTATTCAGTAAATTACACAGGGCCAAAAGGAACCCTAGGAAAACAATAAAGAAAAGGCTGCAATTTTGTGGGATAGCCAGTGGTTTGATAGTATTGAACAGGAGCACCTGAGAAGCTAGGCTTAAGATGATACAGAATTAATACAAGATCAGGGAGTACTTGGCTAAACCAGAGGTTCATAATAACTTTATTATTGAAATGACAATAACATCTTTTTCAAACTCAACAGGCATAAATATTGGTATCCCAGGTTTTTTTGGAATGAAAATCTGGGCTCCAGGCAGTCTGGAGCCAGAAAATTGGGGCAGTGGGAAAGCTTCAGGTCTGAATGGGTTACTTTTGGTCAGTACTTGCAAATAAACCCATTTAATTCCCTGTTTACACCCCTTATCCCAAAATCAGGTAGGCAGGTGAAATGTGTGCCAGTTTTCATGCTGGAGGGCAACATCATTTAGCTTTTGTTGTTGGGTTCAATTTTAGACTTTGCTGATATCTCCTTTTGGCAAGCTGCTGCTTTTGCACAGGAGCATGGTTCTGGTGGTGCATCATTGAGATCAATCCTTCCTGGCTTTGGAAAACTCCCATTAATTTGTGGGCTCCTAATCAAATAACCCTCTAATTCAATCCCAAAAACATGCAAGTAGCTGGGTGCCTGGCCCTTTAGGCAGGCAAGCCGCAAGGTATGAGATCAAAGGCTTGACCCTTGATTTGGTACTTGCTTTGTAATGAGAATAAACCTGTTCTTTGTAAAAAAATGGCCCACCAGCACATTTTTAGCTGCAGGGATGGCACCTGGGCTTCTCTGTTAGAGGATCTTCCTGGAAGTGATATATCTGCTTTAAAAATTGCTGAAAGAACTGGCTATTAATCTGGTAGTCTCCTCTACTTTTAAGTAGCTTGGATATCTTGAACCAATTTGATAGGGCAAGACACTTTGTGTTTAGCATAATGGCCACTGTACCCTTTCTATTTTTAGTAGGCCCCATACTCTGCTGTTCAACTGGTACACTGGCCTAGACGCCTTATTATAGAAGTCTGTGACTGGTTTAAAATCATGTTGACCTGGTGCTGTCTATAGTATTTAGCTTCTTGTTATCATCTTCATTGATGCTGCTTACACAAGGCTCATAGGATTTATAAAATACAGACCAGACCTTCTGAATAAGGCAAGATTAGACCAAATTTCATTGGTGTGCAACTGGATTCACCAA